>JAUMJL010000383.1:0-297500 GCA_033558185.1 Dromococcyx pavoninus | reverse complement strand
AGTCATAGGCTAGACCTGATTCTATGCCAAAAATTGAAATGGAGAAACATACTATGGGCAATACTCCAACTAGTCTGGGAGGGATCTGCCTGTTCTCCAACACATCCCATGCTAACCACTATTGGCCACTTCCTTTCTGCTTCTGCTTTACGTTTGTGTGTGTGATTGTTTGGGTGGGTGCTCATGCACATTCATACACACGAACCTGTAAATGATTGACTGAAACATTTCCTCAGACTCTGTTATATTGCAACATAGAAATCTAAAGAAAATACAGTACATGAATAAGAGCAAAGCTTTTTGAAGTGCTCAAGTTGTACTTTATAGCAGAATTCTGAGAAAGTATATGTGCAATATGCAAACACACATAAACAGTTGTGTGTAATATATCTATTTGTGGGTAAATATGTCTACAGCAGAGATCTGCAGCAGTTTTGCCCTCTCAGAAGCATACACTGCTTCTAACTGAAGTTAGTCTTAAATGCTCAGGACAGATTCTGGCCTGTTGACTGGTCTCATCCATCATTAGTAGTAACTATGGCCCAAGGGTAAAAATAGCTCTTGAATCTGAAACATAGTGCCCAGAGCTTGATGGTACTGCCCTCCAAGGCAGATGGTATTTGTTTTACTGTCCCTTTGGTGGTTTTCAATTAATCACCTATTAGCTTCCTCCCTATCCCTCCAAAAAAAGATTGTTTCAATTAGGTTCAGTGTGCTAAATAATAGACCATCAATATTACATGGATAAGGAGATAAATGAGCATAGTTCTGGAGAAGGCATTCCATGTTTGGGAAGGTAACCTACCATTCCTTTACAGAGAAGTGGCTGCTAGGAGGAATGAGTGGGAAGATGTGATTTGATGTGGTTGGACATCTGACACGGATGGCATCGCTGCATACATGGAGAACTGCCATCTGCTATCAATTTGGAGTGCAACCTAGCACAATGAGTTCTTGTCATGTGACACATTTTAAAGGAAACAGGTTGCTTCAAAATTGAAATATACCTGTGTACACTTTCTGGTAAATACACCCGGTGTAGTGCACTTACATGGTATTTTGCATTGCACCCATAAATAGTATATAGAGATGCCTCTGGGCTGCTTTCTTTGCTTCTCTTCTCCTCCATTCACATTGCTGGCTAAGTGCAGTGCTGACATGCTAATCACTGTCATCTGATACAAGAATAAAAGCCAGCAGAAGTAGATTCTCATCTGTCTAATTTTGTAGGGAATATTAATATCTGCATACTCAAGCATTTCTGGAAGAGGTCATGTTTTCTCAGAATGTTCTCCGTAAAGTTCTGCCACACAAGATGGTGTCACTAACACTTATTTCTGAGAGACCTGCTCTTTGGGAAGTCCTACTGAAACAATTCATAGCATTTATACTTACCTGGATCCAGAGTAAATCCCTATGTTGTATTATACCATTGATGAAAGCTCAACCCCGACTGAGGTTTTAACAGAAGGTTTTGGGAATATTTAATAATCTTATGACCCTTTGCAAGTTGTGAATGAAATCTGAATAATACAATGGGATAGGAGATGAGAGGAAATGGCTTCAAGTTGCAGCAAGGAATGTTCAGATTAGAGTTTAGACATCAGGAAAAATTTCTTCACCAAAAAGGGTTATCAGGCACTTGGAAGGGGCTGCCCAGGGAGGTGGCTGAGTCACCATCCCTGGAGGTGCTTAAAAGATGGGTAGATGAAATGTTCAGGGATATTGTTTAGAAGTGGAGAGATACAGTTGGACTCAATGATCTCAAAGGTCTTTTCCAACCAAGCGATTCTGTGTTTCTAACTTTAAACACCTACAATTTAGCTAACTCGTCTAAACTGGCCGTCTTCTGGCATAGTTGATTGCGAGATGTAGGCACTCTATGGAGATTCTTCTCATGCAAAGGTGGGATGACTCAGACCATGCAATGACTTATCTCTCTCTACTAACCAGAGACAGGCAAACACAGATGAGACACTCTCAGACAGATAAAATGTGAGGAATGAAACATTCCATTCATGTTTGTGGGATAAATTTTTTCAGATATTAACATGAATCCTGAATGATTCTCTCCCAACTGCATTTTTTAAAGAAGGAATTATTAAAATCTGATTGCAGAATCCAAATGATGGCACTTTTTCCAAAAATAAGAGTCATACAATCGGTCTCAAAGAGTAAAATAATTTTTGCCACCTTAGTGACGAATGTTTGGAAGACAGAGGGAGGGTTTTTTATTTTTTGAATTTAGGAATAGTTTTAGAAAATGGGTTTCCTTTCTATTTTGTGATTCTTCTCTCAGATGGCAACTTGGCCTGTCAGTTTTGTGTCACTGCTTGTTTATGCCATAAATGTCATTTGGAATGACAACACTAGGAAAAGGTCAGGGCTATTACTGAACAAGCTTACTCCCTGGAGCCTAACACAGTCAAGACACTGTGATTCAGCTGCTAGGAGTGGCTGGAGAGATGGCATCAGGGAGAAATATTTAGGTATTTTTCAGTGCTGGTCCATGGAAATCATACCTTGGGGCTCAAAAGAAGATAAAGCCAAGAGCAGCCTTGCACGTTTGATTCAGGTAATGTATTCTGAAGAATTAACAGGAAACTCCAGGATTTGAGGAGACAAGCAGAGCTGTCTGTTTCTTTTTATTAGTGCATGGATGTTAAATACTGCTCAGAGAATGAAGTTTGATCAATAAATCATACTCTAGTTGTTGTTCTGTATTGGCTTCTCTGCCTGGACTGTTAGAAAAGGACCATGTGTTTGCCTTTTTTCTTTCCCCTTCAAGTAAAAATTCTTCAGTAAATAGAAATATGAAGGAAAGAGAAAAGCAGCTCTAGCTAAATACTATTTGTTGTTATCTGTGGCTTGGATAAATAACCTTGCATGTAGGTGGTTCCTGCTAAGGTATTTAGCTATCTGAATAACAACAGAAAAAAACCAAACCTCAAACTATAACAATCACACCAGTTGATCAAGGAGGACTAGAGAGGGGAAGTAATCCTTTTTTAGACCTCTTCAAATCAAAAATATTTGGCTCATCTATGGTAAGGCCAGGTAAGAAACTGTTTTCTTACTGTTTTCATATCAGAAAGATATGATTTTTTTTAAAATCAGCTCTTTTCAGGGCTCTGAGAGTTTCATATTGGAAACCATCTTAATAGCATTCCTAAGAACATCTCTAAGCTTAGCCCTATGAAATTATTCACATATGTAGTTGAAGAACAAGTTTGTCTACCATCCTTATTTGAAGCTACAGGAAAATATAAATGTTCTTCTCTTTAATAATAATCCTTGGAAAAATGAAAATAAAGAGATTGAATACCTACTGAATGTTATCCCAAAACACACTTAGTAGATTTTCTTTGAAGTAGTAAACAGAGAAATACTAAAAAATAAGCAAGCAAATAATCTTCTCATCAAGGAATGATGAAAATGTGAAGCTGTAAATACCTGAGAAGTAACTTCTGGCTGTTTGGCCACTGGAACTCTCTTTGCTCATGATAGTAGAGGAAAGTTATCAAGAAAAAATGTGAAGACAGGTTTGTCTGCTCAAAAGTTCAGTTTTAAACTAAATCTTCAGACCTTTTAGATCTTATCTTTCTCTTGAAGAATTTATTGATAAAATAAATCATATTTTATATTAAAAAATTCTTCTGTTGGTTAAAAAAAGCAGGTGTAACAAAAAAAATCTCTTCCAGACTTTCAGAAGTTTTTGAATTCTGCCTCCCTCCTTTTTAAAGTTATTTTTTTAGAAAAGAAAAAGAAAATAAAAAAGAAAAAATCCCTCAATGTTTGGCTTTATAGAGAGTTTTTATTCTTTTATCAAATGAAGTCTCAAAAAGATGCAAATTGGGCTATTGCAGCTATACTTGTATTTATTTCATTTCTATTTTAGAAGTATTTATCTAATAATCTTGACACTTAATGTTCCATGAAAACAGTGCCAGAAATTCAGACTGATCCAGATCTACAAAACAAAATCGAATCTCACCATTAGCAATACAAGATCCATAAATACTGATAGTTTTACGGTATGATAAAGGGGGAAGGGAGGAAGAGAAAGAGAAAAAAACCCAATAATAATTATTATTTAGTATTCCGTGGTGAAAAATGGAAGCATTGACAAAGGAGGTCTGGTTGGTCCCATTTGTGACATAATGTTCCCAGTTCATTTTGAACGGGACTTTCCACTTCTTCCCTCAGTAAGGATTCCTTCTTAGTCAATAAAGTCATCCACATTCTTTAAGAAGAATAATCTTTCTGGACATTTTTCTGTAACCATTCAGCCAACTTTGATAGCTCTGTAACCTTTTATGAGAAAGAAATACCAAGTCACAGCTGGGGATTAAAGTCAGGCTTTGTACGTGCTGTACGTTGTAGCTCACCTATGAGGAATACCATACCAGACCTTAAGTTTTCTTGCTGTACTTGAACCCCCTAGGTGTGCTCCCCAGCAATCTGATTGGGTTAAGAATGGAGTCAAGGTCTGCTCTTGGTCTTATCAAAACAGATCTGAGTTCAAAATGATAAAAACATAAGGAATTAGGATCACAGTATTTTCCCTCGGTGCTCTTGTCGTAAACAATTGATACAATAAGAAGAACATCAAGAGGCTGTGTTCTTATTGTATATTATTCAGATCTCTCCTGAATTGGGCTGCTTTGGGGAGATGATGACTGCCTAAACTCTGCAAATGCAAAGCCAGGGAGCACTTGTGTAGTAGAGGCAGCTTGGCCTGAAAAAGTCTTTTCTAGCACAAATCTTCAGCAGACCACTGTCGAGAAGAATAGAAGGGAATTCTTGAACACTACGAGCAAAAGCATCTGTTCCTTCATTGTGGCAAGATGCAAAACCCCAGCAAACGTGTCTGGTTTGATAAAAAGCATAGAACAATAGTTAGATGTTACTGCAGGAGGTCGGGGGCTGTGGGAATCAACAACTGAGCTGTTCCATCTCAGCCAGCATTGCAGGATTTAATACATTCACTTGCCTTCCCCTCCCTACTGGTGTGCCCATAATTTCCATCTCTATGAAGCCAGGCATCAATAACAATGAAAGTCATAGGGGTGTATTTTAGAATGCTAAATGATGAATTTTGCATCCAGGCAAGCAACTCTCCGTTAGAGTAAGTTGGAACTGGAAAGTGGGACGTTATCCTAACTGTAGGTGTTGTCATAAGGTGCTGGAGAGCTAATATAATAGGCTTGTACCCTGTGAGATTTTGCAAATCAGAAGCAGTAGGCAGGAAAGAGGAGTTCTGAGTGGTTTGCATGGCCCTCCCAGTGACTCAGTTTCTCCATTGAACAAAAATCTGAATGTTACACTCCCACATTTCCTCAGGATATGCTTTTATCAGTTTCTGTATGCAGAAGCAACCTTTGAAATCAAGCTTAGGGCCGATTATCTACAGTCTCAGGCTTGTTGTATGTAAACTATTGCCTTTCTTTCTTGCAAAACTGCAGAGCTGAACAGCAAAGTATCTTAAGTATGGTGGATGGCCAACAATAAACAAAAAGACTGTAATCTCTGAAAACTAATATGGAGTACAGGGGCTGCACAGCAAGATGAATGAAAAGCTGTGTGGTGTGTGGAGTGTTTGGAGGGATATTTTTTTGTTGTTGTTGTTTCAAAAGGAGTTTTTTACCCCAGGCCAGAAGCCTTTGTGTCAGGGAGACTGTCTCATTTCTCTGCTCAAAGGCTGTCAAAGATGACTGAGATTTGAAAATGCTTTCTGATGTTGATGAGGTCAAGGGAGACAGAGTTGCCTATCATCAGTCACTGCGTCAGTGGTGGGATGGGAGGACACGTGAGAGGGAGAATGGAAAAAAAAATGTGAAATTATTATCTCTGGAGAACCAGATAAAACAAAATAAATAATATAAAATAAAATATGGAAGAAAGAAGAGGCATAGGTCAAATAGTCACACCAAAGTTTAGGGCATTAGTATTCAGCTGGAATAAGGAAAAATATCTTGGTTCCCAACTGGGGATGTTCTGAAGAGAAGGAAACTGACTGGAGGCAAAAGATATATTAATATTACTCCACTTAATCAATACATAAAATCCTCCAATGTGTTTTTTGTACAAGCCTGCTCTGCAAAGTTAACACCTGCAGTGTTTTCTGATTCCATCTAATTGTGCTTACAACAGTTTGAATCAGGACTAGCCAAACCAAATAGGAATTGATTTCAGCCATTGGAGTGAGCAGATGAGCTGCCACAGACCGCACACATCTTGCCCAAAAGAACGTGGCCAATGCCACTGTCATCTTTAAAGATGGACTCTCTCACCTTGCAGAGAAACAGCAGAAGACTCCTTACATCTGGGAAATTATATTTAACTGGTGATTTCCAAAGTTCACAAAAGCAGCTTGCATGTGCAATCTAGTTCTCCGTGGACCATGTTTCTACACAAGGATACCCAGCTGGGTTGATCTTAAATAAACTTACACATCTGCACCTTAAATATGTTCAGAGGAGCAAGTACTTTTACAGGGTAACACATACAGCCAGCTTTAGAGAACCTGCATTTGAGGCATATCGGTAGACAATGGTAACTGGTTTTATTATTGATTTCACAAAAACATTAGATGGAGACAAAAAAGGATTTCATTATGTATAACTGGATATTTATATTGAGCAGGCAAAAGTAGACTTGCTGAACCACATGTGCTGGGCAGGAAGTCCTGTTTTATGATGCCTTCCCTGTTGGATGACCCAATATTTAAAAATTACCTGCATGTGTGTGACAGGTAAAAGTTTTGTCTTATGTATAGGAAGAGAGACATAGGAGAAGGGACGTAAAATGAGTCCATATGTACCTGTTAACACTGCCTGGTCAGCAGCAATTGAGCATGGAGGATGACAGGGCGTCTGACAACAACATATTGCTGTACCACATCTCAGTAACCATGCATGTCAGAAGAGAGGGCATAGCAGGTAGCAGGGACTTGACTACACATGCCTGCACTCACAGCTCCACATTGCAATCACACCCCACCAGAGCCAGTTTAAGACATTTCCATTCCCAGACCCCATCAGTAAGCTCTTATTGCAGATTAGTGATAGCAGTGCAAATGCTGAAGATCAATATCCCTTTAATTGTGTCAAATCAGCTGTTCAGAGGGTTGCTATCTAACCCTGAATCGGTGAAATAATCTGGTTTTAAATAATGATTTCCTTGCTTTCCTCCAAAGATCTGTAATTTTTTTTTTTATGCTTAGTTTTCAATTGCCTGTTTCACAGATTTGGTTTGATGGTCAACCAAAGACAACCAATACTAATGTGGGAGCCAACCTTCAGAGGCCATAGCAAGCAGTTTTGCTTTAGATAAAGGACACACTCTCTCAAACTCAGCTTGTGTAAAAAGAAGTGGAGCCACAATTATTTCTGTATTAATAAATGTGGAGGACAATTAGTTCTGTATTAACAATTTAACTAGTGCTAGGCCCATCTAACACTAGAGCTAGGTGAAATGTGACAATCTATGCCCATATTATTAAACTGCCTCCAAAACAAGTGGCTGCATACAAACTACGTGCTGGGAATGGTCACTGGACTATTCCAAGTCCCAGACTCAGTCAGGGTATCATTCAGGGCAACACTAGCTAGACTACACCGGGTTAATAACAATGTTTAGTCTCTAAGCCCATGGCTTACAACTATTTAATTTGCTGTTATAGACATAGTCACAGAGTTCAAATTTTAGTTTTCTCAAAGCTCATATTTATTACCTGGGTAAGGGTATAGTGGGATGTACATTTTCTTGTCCCCTTTCCTGCTTTCCACAGCAATCCAGTCTGAGGTCCTGAACCTGACTGCTTGTTCCCATCTACTCATATCACCATCTGCTCTCCTCTCTACCACCAGTTCTGACGTTAATGTTATTGGTACTGTTATGTTGTAAATCATATCAGTGAAATGACAGTGAGGGAAATAGAGACAGCAGGATGCAGGTTTAGTCATTGCTTGCATTAATTTATTTCAAAGTGATGGCACCAGGGTGACTTCCTGATCATTATTTTATCCCAACAATACAGAACATTAAAAAACCTAGTGAGGCACGTGTGAAAAGGATATTACATCTACGTTGTCACTAAGGAAACAAGAAGCAACGACAGCTTTGACCAGCTGAGCTCTGGCTTCTACACCTTTAGTGCACCTGAAGGTAGCAACCTGACTCCTTCATTAGGGATAAGTAAAGTAGAAGTTATAAAAATAGCAGTAGAGACAAAACTATTAAAAATCACAGAGAGAGAAAATAAGAAATAGTTGATTCTTTCACATCTACTCGCATAGTTACAATAGGGTAGATGATTATAAAGCAGAGGTGATTGTGTGATTGCAAAAGTGAAATTAGCTAGAAATCCAGATCTGCAACAGCAGTTCAGTCCCACTCCATTAGGTACTACCTGGGGTAAAGCTCACAGTAGTTTCTGAGAGAGACACTAAAAACACCTTTGGAGATTTGGGCTAAAAATCGTATCTGCCATGTAAGAAAAGTAAACAGGGAGGAATAACTTTTAAAATGGGGGACTCACATGAGGATCCTAAGTCTGTAATCAGCTTAAAGGTGTAAATTCAAATAACATTCACATTCTCTTTCTTCAATAAGACTTACAAATAAGTAGAGATAAATATGATTGTTTCCTTGCCTCCAAAATTTCCATTTGTTCCAAACTTCTTTAATTGCTGCTTCAGTGGTCATGAAATAAATATTTGTTCCTTACCTTAAAACCTCAACAAAATGAGCTTAAAACATAACTCTCCTCCCTTCCTAGGAGGAAATTCTTCTTAGGTGTTTTCTGCATCTACAAGCTTATCGGTGCTTATGAGGAAAGCAATTTTCTCATTCTCACAAGATTTTACTCTGGAGTAAAATGTATTTTATTTGGGATCATTTTAGTTTATATAACTACAATAAGCTAACACCTAATTCTTTGTTTATTTGTATTTTTAGGTGATCTAGAATTATTTACCCTCATCATTTAAAAATCAAGAAAATAAACACTCAAACACTTTTCACATAGCTTTCAATTTTTTTAAAAAAAAAGAGTCAGGGAAAGCGAGTATCCAACAACAACAACTTGGAGTAGATTTACAGTTTTTCAGCCTTTGCTCTAGCCCTGGAGCCTGATGGGATGCCAGTGTCCTTGGAGGAATGGTAGAAGGAATTGCTAGGGGCCAATTGCTGATTTTATCATTCAAACACAAAATTTGTTACACCACTTTATCGGTCACAGGGAAAGCAATTATAGCGTGGTTCAATTTTCCACTCAATGGCTGTACTGGGGATCAAAGTCAGGTTTTTTATGATGGAGAAAAAAAATTTTTTCTATTTTTTTTGTTATTTAAAAATAATAATAATAAAAAGCTTGCACTTCCAGTGTAATATTGTGTTTCCCTGTGTGCCTCCTTTCTTCCTTGAGACAGAGCTGATTATTTCTTTTGTTAAACAATCAGGGTATTTTGTTGGTTTTTTTTTTTCCTCCTCTCCTCATCATTTACTAAAGCCATTGCAATGTAGAAATGAAATTGTCACGCTTAAAAGCAGTACAGAATTAGAACTTTAATTACAAACACTGGAGGTATATAGTTTGTATGCCAAATTTTTAACATGAAATGTTTTATTTTGATAATCTTTCAAACCAGAAGGATATTCAATGTGCATTTGTGGTTTTATGTCTTTAGCTAGCTATAATGTAACTATCACTGCGATACAAAATACTTCAGTACCATGTTAAAACACAATTAATTTGCAAAAGCAAACAGGCATATTTGATGATCATTCAAAAAACAGTTGGGTTGGAGTGCACCATAACAGATTAATCATCCACAGACTTCTCTTTTAAAATTAAAAATAATATATGTATCCTTTGAAAACAAAAAGAAAATAAGGAATCAAAATGGACAACAGAGGAAGGAAAGCATATTTCCTCAGCTGGAAGTGTAGTAATCACATTTACACAAAGCTTTTATCTGCAAAGCTCTTTACAAATGTTAACTGATGTACCTTTCAGACACTCCTGTGCAGTAAGAATTTGAGCAGCAAGAGCAAAGTGTTACCAGATCAAAGAAGATCACATCAATTATTTAGACAAATATTTTAATGACTCATTCTCAGAAAGCAAAACAGAATTTCCTAAAGATTTTTTCTTGCCTCTATTTGTTCTTCATTTCTTTCTTTTTGCACTGGTTTAACATAAACTTGCCACATGAAATAGCACCTCAGACCAAAGTGTAGATTTCTCAGCTCATTTTTTTGTTGTTGTTGCTATAAAACTACCTCTTTTTTATCAAAATGAGATTTACTCTTGCTAGAAGTAGCAACTATTCAGTAGGAATCTACATGCCTTTTTCTGTCAAGTGTTCACTTTGAATGTGACATGTTGCACTCAGTGAAAATTCCCATATTATTAAAGTTAAGCATGTGCTTAAGTGCTTTATTCTACTAAACTTCAGTACAGAGAGAAACACACAGAAAAAAAATTACTAAGATTTGCCCATTTTACTTTTAGACTAATTAAGAGAAATATTAAATAAACTTTGGATTTTGTTTGTTGTGGTTTGAGGTTTTTTTAATCTTGTGATGCCTCCATCAGTGCTATGGTTCAAGGACTATGAGACGTTTGGTGGAATTGTTTCAAAGTACCATCTGTGAAAAAACACTCTACAGCTTCTACTAACAGGATGTAACCCAGAGAAAGGTCTCATATCTCACCACTCACCCCAGGGCTGAACAACAAAAATCACCCAACATGTGCTGGATAGAGCATAGGTGTGGAGTGGTTTCTCCATTCTTGAATCAAGGACACTTTAGCAGCTTCTAAAGACAGAGGATTCATCGAACTGGATTTTTCCATGAAGATGCTGAAAAAAGTTCACAGCCAAGCATCTGCCAAGTTGTATCTGAGCTTCTCTACTATGGCTTTTGGATCTTATCAGTCAATGACAGTTCAGACAATAAACTCCCAGTAAAAAGTCTAAAATAATAATCCTCCCACTCCCAAAATTGTTGGGAATTATTGAAAACTTCCACTTGCCTTTTGGAGTAATGTTTCATTTTTTCCTTTAAAGCATCATATATATTTATTCATCACATCCATACAGTTTTAATCAACATAAATTACAAAACCACAGACATTTTTAAGGACTTTATGTTGGAGAGAAAGGAAATATGTTCCTTATTATAGAATAATATTTATCTGAAAGATTTTTACTACCTCTTCCACTCAGATACTATGGAAAGGATCCTCTTGAAACTTTCCTGCCCTGACAGAGAAGCAATATAGAGCTTGACATGTAGGGAGGAGAGGAGAGGAGAGGAGAGGAGAGGAGAGGAGAGGAGAGGAGAGGAGAGGAGAGGAGAGGAGAGGAGAGGAGAGGAGAGGAGAGGAGAGGAGAGGAGAGGAGAGGAGAGGAGAGGAGAGGAGAGGAGAGGAGAGGAGAGGAGAGGAGAGGAGAGGAGAGGAGAGGAGAGGAGAGGAGAGGAGAGGAGAGGAGAGGAGAGGAGAGGAGAGGAGAGGAGAGGAGAGGAGAGGAGAGGAGAGGAGAGGAGAGGAGAGGAGAGGAGAGGAGAGGAGAGGAGAGGAGAGGAGAGGAGAGGAGAGGGTCCTAGTGTAGAATTAGAAAAGGAAAGGGAAAAGAGAAGAAAAAAAAAATAAGATAAAAAACAGAAAAGAAAAAGGAGGGGAAGAAAGAAAAAAGGAAAAGAACATAAAATCTCAGTTTTACGTCTGACCCATAAGCCATACAGCTCAGTTTGAAAAACCTCCTGTATCAAAATATTAGTTCTGAATTAATGTTTGACAATTGCAGCATCTGTAACAGCAAAGAAAACCTCATTTCTGGGCACTGTTTGAGGAAAACAATTTTTTTTAATATATTAGCCTGTTTACACTAAAATAAAAATAAAAAATCATTACTTTGTCCTCCCCAGCTATAAAAGCAACCAGACAGCTCCACTCTGACAAATTCAAATTAGCAGAAGGTCTCTCCCACTTGGGAGGCTGCAGCCCTGGCCTGTGGTCAGAGATAAATTTTTCAGTAAACCTGCTCCAAGAGTGATTAAGAGAAGCCTCCCAATTTACTCTGTCAAGCTGAGACGAGAAAATAGCAGAGTTGCTTTTGTGTTGGTGCCCGAAGATGTCATGCAGGGGAGTAGGAGCAATCAAGTAGGAATAGGAAGAGGTCAGTGATGAGGGGAGCTCTGCAGCAGGGGAAAGTGAAACCTGACTTCATGTACAGGGACCAGTGCTGACCTGATTGATGCTACTGAGCCTGTTTATCCATGTCTCATAAATAATAAGTTTTTGAAAATTCCCAATAAATGTGATGACATCAAATGTATTGCAACAGCCAGAAGTGAGAGGCAAATATATCCTCAGATCAACAAAACCCATCAAGTGCTAGGAATTCATCCCACTCTCTTTTCAATTCCTTGTGTTCCTCCTCCTGCTTCCGCCCTTTTTGGCCAACATTTCTCCATTTGAGACTTTATTTTGAACAAAAATGTCTATCTCACAGAGATCTGAATTATTTCAGGGACTTTTTTTTTCTAAAAGACTAATTACTATAGAAACAACCTGCTATGGAACGTGATGGTGAAAGTTGAGTTTTTAAGGAAAGGATCAGTTGCTTTAACTCCATGTTAGAATTGCTTTGGGGAAAAAAGTACATATAAATGTGCTAGTTTAAGGAGGGGCTCTGGGAGGTATGGCATTGCTGGGAGGTGAGACTTTCTCACCTGAAATGTGAGGTTTTTTTCAGTTATCCTTTTTAGGGAACCAAGAGATTTGTACAGCCAGCAAATGCATCTGGCATGCAAGACCTTACAAAGATACAAAAGATTATAGAATGAATGCAGTTGACACATGGGAGAGACATGTGGACACAGGTCTTGTGGTGGAATACATGAGATTGTAGTTGAAGGTTGAATCCCTGCTCCATAAAGGTGAGTGGATACCATGTCCAGTGTTGTCACACAGTTTGCCTGACCATAACATTTTTCCAGACTCTATCTTTCTTCTTTTATTTTATTTAATTTGTGAATAAGGGTCAAATCGGTGAACTCCAGAGATAAAAGCAACATCCTCTAGAGTGTGAGCTAAAAGAAACAGCTTTCTGAGCCGGCAGGAATAACAAGGTCTCTGAAGCATCACAGAATTGCCTATCTGAGATGAATATTTCTTCTCTCACTGTCAGCTGGAGAAGTCATCTTGTAGTGGTTATGATTTAAATTACCCTGTGTATTGTAACAGATAAGGAGTTCGATTTGTTTGATTTTAACAGGTCTTCGCAGAGTAGTTCAACAAAACGGTTCTTATCACCTCAGCTGGGAAATGTGACTGAGCAGCTATTCCTTTGGGCCTAGCAGTGAGTTTGAATACAACACTTAAGTCTTTGGGAGGTGGACAAAATTGATGTGGGATTCTTTCTTTCAATGTTGCAAATGGAGAACAACTATTGTTTTCAAGTCTTTACACAAGCAAGAGTGAAAATTGTGTTAGGAATGGCCCATTGACTAGACCCAAGTCTGGGTTCAAATATCTGTAGCAGAAAGCTGTTAAAAGACATTGTCAATTCTTTCATGTGTTCTCCTCAAAAATACAAGAAGATAATAAAATTTTGGGGTTTTTATTGTTAGAAAGTCCATTTTACTCTACATACTAGTAGGAAAATTTCTGCATTCTCTTTTCAACAAAGGCCCAAAATAAAGTTTTGGGGTGATATTTCTTATTTGATACTAGTCTTATAATAGAAATACACAAAATCATATACCAAAGAAAAGAAACACTAATGTTTGATGGCATTCCTTTGACAGCTTGTCACATCTCAATCTAAATTAAAACTATATCTGACACACCAAAAACCTTGTCTTGATCTGTCTTGTTCGGATAGTGCCAGTCCATGATATGACCTGAAATCCATTCCTTGAGGTCATTTAGACAGGCTCATTGAAGCAATATATACTGGCTTCATATATTGGCTGCTGGTCAATGAAAACTCTGTCTAATGTGACACTGGAGACTCTATCCCTGCCTCAAAGTAGTAAATGGATTTGATTTTGGGAAGGAAGGGAAGGAAGCAGATAGTCTCTCAAAGGGAAAGTTCAGTAATACGGCCCTACCTTACACGAACAGTCCCTGTGGATCACCTCCTTTTCTCACATGGATGAGCACACATAAGGACAGCTCAAAGTTAGAGAGCACCTGACTTGGAAGAAATGAATCAGTTTTTCTTCCCTCACTTTACCACCTTGGGAAAAGGCCTTAAAACAGTCACACACACAGTGTTTTCCAGATGAAGAAAGTGAAAGGTTCCCCCTTCAATGGATTCACTCCAACACCTGCACACAGCAATCCTTGCAAAATTACATTATTTTCAGATAAATATTACAGTATAAGAGATATTTTCAGAGCATTAGGAAAAATACTAAGCAAAAGTAAAATACCTAGACCTTTATCTTCAGTCTTCTATCTGTCCTCAGGTTTACTGTAAAATAACTCAAACTAGTTTATTTCTCCTTGGATAACTACTGTTGCTTAAAGAAATAAGGATTATGTCTATACCAGTGAATTAAACATGCCCAGGCTAATCCTCCATCACTGAGGCCAGCTGGCACAGAACGGCCCACATCCACATTCTTGAACTCTCTTAGCTTCTTCAGCAAGGAGACTGCATCTGAAGTGCCTGCTGGCACAGTTCTTTGGCTTTTCCTAATTTGCAAAATTTTTAGGTGAAGGTTAGGGTCCTAGAGCCAAATAACCTCCCATTCGCACAGTTTAATCACAGAATCCTAAAAATATAGAATTGCTTGGTTGGAAAAGACCTTTGAGATCATCAAGTCCAACTGTATCTGTCCGCTACTAAATCAGATCTCTGAGCAAGACATCTACTTGTCTTTTAAATACCTATAGGGATGGTGACTCCACCACCTCCCTGGGCAGCTCTGCCAGTGCCTGACAAACCTTCTGGTGAAGAAATTTTTCCTGATGTCTAATCTGCACCTCCCTTGGCACAACTTGAGGCCATTTTCTCTTGTCCTATCACCTGTCATTTTGGAAAAGAGAACAACACCCACCTCCCTACAACCTCCTTTCAGGCAGTTGTAGACAATGATGAGGTTTCCCCTCAGCCTCCTTTTCTCTAAGGCTCAACAACCCCCATTCCCTCAGCAGCTCCTCATAGGATTTGTTCTCTAATGGTATAGATTATCAGGTTTCAGTGCTTGAGAACATTTCCTGGAGCTGTTCAGTTTACTAAGATAGATCACACAAATCTCCTCCTCTATGCATTTTGTCAAGGAGAGTACAAGCAAGCATTCGTAGGAAAGAAAGGAAAATTGCTCCTTCAAATAAGGATCCATCTCTGTGGTCCTAAATTGTTAATCTTTTCCAGGAGGAATCCCTCCTGCCTTGGCTCTACCCTTCCTATCTCACCAAGGCTTCTGATGGTCCACTTTCATACTTGACCCCATTGGGTCCCTCATGCCATGAAGTTGTCTAATCTACTTACTATTAGCACCCTTGGAAGGCATCAGCATTTCACTCTGTTTTCAGTTTATTGACAGGTGTCTTCATTAAAGCTCCATCAGAAAGTTATCTACGCCCAATCTGAGGAAACTGTTGGAAACTCCATCCCTTACCCTGGCAATGTGTTCCAGTTCCACCTTGCCCTCACAGTTTAAAAAGTGTATCTAATTCTTCATTTGAATTTCCCTGCTTCCAGCTTTCAGCCACTGGATTTTTTTATGCCTTTACCTACCTTATTAAATAGCCTGTTAGTTCAGGGTAGTTTCTCCTTGAAAAAGTAGTACTGCTATATCTTCTTTTTCTTTTTGATAAGTCTGGGCTCTTCAAGTCTCTGATGATAAGATGTTTTCTTCCACTTATCTGGGAGCAATTTTCCAGTGTATTTTTCTACTATTAAGAACATCAGAACACCTCTATTGTAGACTATTTTTCCTCTCCCTATGACAGAAGGCAGTATCCAATAGGCACATTAGCCTTTCCAGACCTAGAACTCTCTCAAAAATATCACTGACCTGGTATTGCCTTATGATATTACTTCATATTGAGTTTCCAGTCCACTGTAGTCTATATTATCAAAACTAAGCAGTGGCAGAGCATAGGCCTAGGGTCCTGAACTCTACTATCAATGATGTTAAACTCTTACAGGGTTCCTTGCGATGCTTTTGGCTTCCAGCATAACTCCCTTTGAGAGTTAGCACAGGCTTTCTCAATGAGCAGTTTGGAGGCAATCAACCATTTAGGAGACTGAGAGGGTTTAACAGTATGGAGGTGGCCAGTCTATGCCAGATGGCCTGCAGGTTGTACAACAGGACCTGGCACTTACCCAGTTACAGACATAGGCTAAAAACACGGGCACCTTTTCAGAAATTCTTTTGATAGCTGTTCTGGATAGACTTTCAGCAGCTATGCATGTTGCAGATGAAACTTAATTTATTTAAAACTAACCAAACTGAGTAGGAAGAAACAGTTAAAAACAGAGCTTTAGAGATTTAGGAACTCCAAAGTAAAGCCAATTACTAGTGACTTGTCACAACTATCTTCACAGTTGAAAATCACTGTCTTGAAATGAGTTATTAGAAATGAACCAAGCTGTGCATTACAAGTTTTTTACAGGACGCTCAGGCATCAGTTCCACCTGTTCATGGTATCAAAATCCTGTGAGGAGATGGAGTGGAGTGGGGATTACCACAGCTGACTGCAGCTCTTTCACATGGAAGATAGTCTGCTTTGAGGGATTTGCACATGTGAGAGCCAAAGCAGGATGCTGTGTGGGGAAACTGGGGAAGTATTTTCAGTTCTCACATTTCCACCTTCTATGCTCCACACCCTTCCAGCACCTGTTTTCATAGCACTTCCGGTGAGGGGAGTTGAGAAGGGTGAATATTGTCATGGTTAAGTCAAATTTTCTGATACCATGCTTTTGACAGAGATTATTTCAAGTGTTAATACACTTCATTGTGAATGAATCTCCTAACTTCCTGTATTGCTTTCTGTCATGATTTGTATCACAACAGAATTAACAAAACATCTTTGCACTTCTTTCCTGGCATGCATTTTCTGCAGGCACAGAAACTCTTGGCAGCGATTTGTCTTGTCGACTTCAATGGCTGAGCCTTTCCTCCCAGAAGCAATTCAGATTTCCATCTATGAATTGCTTCCATAAGGTCAGGACATGTTATTTTATACAAAGGCTTTCCTGGAATCCCCCCTGGAGCTCCTAGCAGTCGTCCTCCATAAGTCCCTTGTCTGAGGGTAGCAGACACAGTTTGGCAGAATCAGAGAGGGCTGCTTGAAGAGTGTGACATTTTCCAAAGGGGAAAAGCTGAGTTTCCAGGTGAAGCACCTCCTCCTCAGAACGGGGACAGGATATTTAGCAGGAATTCCAAATGGAACTTTGCAACCAGGGGATCACATAAGACAGAAGTGTCATTGTTAGCCAGTCCATGACTTGCAAAAGATGCCAAGATGGCAGCCACCTTCTAAATACATGGAGTAGGTACGACACAAGGCATTCCATATGCTGAGATGATAGACTGAATCTCCTTTTATGCTTACAGTAGTCTTTAAGTCTGATTTTACCTCTGCAACTCTTTACAGCTTCATAAATGCAGCAGTTGGATTGAAATGGTGTTACATGTCCTGAGAGAGGAGGGTTGAATTCTTAAGAGTTTTCATATTCAGACAATAAATAAAGACCATGTCTTCTGTTCGGTTACTTGTGCTGTATTCACCTGAGCCATACTGTAACCTAGGCTCAAGGTATTATAAATATTATGATATCTATAAATCATTGGAACTTGAGACATACTTACATTGTCTGTCTAGTAGATATTAAGAAATTGGTAACATTTTTATTTATTTACATAAAGAAGGGTTAGAATATTGAAGATGATAGTAATACTCTCATCAAAGGAAGAATCTACTATTTATTGCTTGCCTGGGAAATAAATAACTATTTTTAATATTTTGTGTAGTCAGTTAGTGTGTATGTTCATCTCTGAAATATAATTGAATAAAATTGCTGCAAATTCTATACCTAATTTCAGACAATTTACTGAACTAAACCACTCCATTATCACCTACACTTAGTCAACAGCAAACCTAGATTTCTGTCTTATGTGCAAAAGCTGCAAGTTCTGTAAACAATGCAACTGTAAAAAACCTTGGACATAAGAATGGATGATTAGCTGTAGAGTGGCAAATTTAATTTGAGCAGTTTTGACAGGTTGTGTTGCTTGGGTGGAAATTGAAATAACATCTTGACATATCAGTGGTTCTTGTGCTTTTCCAGGTTGAGTTGTTCCTTAAGGTGTTGAGCCATATAACTTGATGATACAGTGTCAAATTTAATGTGTTAAACCTGAAAAAACAAAAGAACAGATATGATGATCAGCACATGTTAAAATGTTTTACCCTTTCTAATTAAAAAGAGTAGGCTTTCAGATATTTCAGTTCAATAGATAGCAACAGCTTTGAAATGTCCCTGCTATGCAAAACAGAGTACACTTAATTTTAAATGGATTAAAAAAACCAGATTAAGATATTTCCATTTAAATTACACAATAGGTTGTGGTTTTAGGATAAACAGTTAAATGTGTTTCTGTGAGGCTAAGAACACCCTTAATGAATTTCAAGCCAAAACATCAACACCAAAACCATCTAGCAGAATAAAGCCCAGTAAAAGGCATCCACTAGGAGCTATGTGATGTGAAGTGGCTCAGTGATATTTGCATGCAAGGAGATGGCAGCCGTAAAAGTGAGAGATAACAGAATAGTTGAGACGAAGAGTAAAATTTATCATAACATGTCTACTGATGATTAAAAGCCTCTGCTTATTAGATGCATAAAATGTATTACTAAATCATTTTTGGAACATATAATTTTCCAATTATTTATGCATCACAGTAATTAATGATAGGAGGGACAGAGTCAATGATTCACTGTGTAATACATATGGTAGTTACCTGGGGAGGAAAAAATTACAGTGCTACCAATTATTTGCTTTAATGTTTTTGTAATTATGCCCTACACCCAAGATGAAAATTTCTTTAATTCTTTTTTAAACCCTTCATTCCTAACAATGAAACTCCTTTCTTTTTAGCCCTTCAATTAAGTCTAATTTTTAAGCTGCCATCCAAGAAATATACAATTCCATAAATGCCTCGTTCGCTTTTATATTTTGCTAGCAACAGTCTGCAAGTATGAAATCTTGCCCTTCGAGCATCTTATTGACAAACTAATTTAGCCAGTCTGAAGAATGATCTGTTTAATACATGTGGCTGAGATTTGCATGATCCCAGATTCTTCTCTACTTTGGCCTTAACTTCTTAACTGCAGGAAAACAAACAAAAGCCCTTGAGCTGTTTGTCACCAGGTAGATGTTTATTCCTGTGGGTGGAAAAGGAAAAATAATACCTCATTCAGCAGAGTTACTTTTGGCTGCATGTTTCTCGTATTCCCTTTTTTGGAGTGGTGGAGTCTAAAGATGATGAGAAGGAAGTGCCTAGCAGAAAAAGAAAGCCTGCGATGTAAGGCCAGGTGAGCTGACCTCATTCTTATTTAATGGTACATGTCTACAGTATAAATATTTATATTTAAGGTAACAATATTTGGTTCTTTTCATAGACAATGGAAAGACATTAACAAGCTGGGGTCAATTCATCTGACATATCTGGGAGGTTTTGTTTAAAATGCCGTAAATTATGTCCTAAACATGTCCCTTCCTCTTAGAGGACCACAAAGAGCACTGTGAGTAACTAGCCTGGATGAACTTCCTAGCTATCTAAAACTAGATGAGTTAAATCCTTCCATCTGCATTTATACTGCCTTATAAAAGTTCAGTCACTTAACTGCAATTGCAGATACCCCTAAATTTTTAAAGTGGGTGGCATGGGTTTTTCCCATACAACAAAAACAATTCCATAGAATCACAGAATCATAGAATGATTTGGGTTGTAAGGGATTTTAAAGATCATCTAGTTCCACCCATTCTGCCATGGGCAGGGACACCTCCCACTAGACCAGGCTGCCCAAGACCCCATCCAACCTGGTCTTGAACTTTTCCAGGGAGGGGGCATCCACAATTTCCCTGGGCAACCTATGCCAGTGCCTCAGCAGTTTCATCGTGAAGAATTTCATCCTAACATCTCATCTAAATCTTCCCCCTTCCATTTTAGAACCAATCTTATTGGAAGGCTGCTTATAAGGTCTCCCTAGACCCTTCTCTTCTTATTCATGAAACATATTTCAGACACTGCTCATTAGCTAGCGTAGTCTAGGTGCTATTCCCAGTAAACCATCTGGATGAATCCATCCAATATTGGAAATGGAAAAAAAAAATATAAAAGTGCAAACTCTTTTGTGCCAAGAGTAGAGCAATGTCCCAGTTCAACACAAGATTTGAGTAGATGTTTTGAAGTTATCTACCACCAGTCAATCACAAGTAACTTGGGTAGAAAGCACACAAATTGTGCAGCTTCACATACTTAATCCTGCTTTTACCGTTCTTTGACTCACTAAGAGCCCCCCCCAAGGCTACACGCTGCTACACACAGTGCATCTGCAGGGATATTTCTGCTTTCTATTCCCACTCAAAACGGAAGTCACAGCAATTTTTCCAAAAGATCAGGCTGCATTTCCAATATAACTGTCAGCAATTGGGGATTTTAGTGTCATGGTTTCCAGGGAGTATGCTGAAATTTAGTGACCTGATATGAACTTTTCCCTTTCTAAGAACCCTGTCTAACAACCTCTGCTTTGCTGTCAGCTATGACAGACAAAAGTCATCTCTTCTCTGTGGGCTGGGCATGGTGCTTCCAAACAATTCATGCAGCTCCCGCAGGACAAGAGTGTATTTCCTTTGAGCCACAACCAAAAGCCTTTTCCAGAGCAGACTTAGTACTCTTTAAAGGATTTATTTAATTCTTTTCCCTCAAATAAATGAGCTTGGAGGGTTAGGCTTTCCTGTGAAGTAGGTTTAAAAAAAAAATAAAGCATAGTGCATTTGTCACATTATGTGGGTGGTATACGAATCAATAAAGCTTCCAGCTATACAAAGCCTTTGGGTGCATTGAGATGTTTGTTTGTTTTTTATTTATTCCAAACAGAGCTAAATCTGAATAGGTTGGGTTCTTTTTATTTCTGTCAAGAAGTGAGGATGTAACCCCCCCCAACACCCCACTCCGTTCCCTGCTGTGTTACAAGTGTACCCTTACCAAGCATTTATTTATTGCAAATATTCATAAGGAAAAACTGTTGATGCTAATGACAGAAAAAATACTCTTGAGATGCTTCCTCCATGCCTGTTCAGGCATACGTGTATGTGATATGTGCTAGAGATTAGATACCCATGTATTTACCTGAGTCTGCTGTTAGGCTACTCTATGGACCCAATGGTCTGGTGGAAGCAATGACAAAATTGATAGAAGACTTAACACCCAAGATCCAGAGAGCCTTCTGGGCTGCTGGTATAACTCTGCTTTTGGATATTATGACCTGGTTCATACTGTAAACTGCCAGGAATAAAATAAAGGTGTCACTTTTCTCCACTTTTACCTAAGGCTTTTTATTGTGCTGGTTGGAGCCAGAGCTGACGGTTTGCTCTGGCCTGCATGAAGTTGTCCCGGTGCTTCTGTGTTGAGGTTCTAAGTTCATGAAAGGTACCAAGAAGTGTTCGTGCTGTCCAAAATCTGTCATGTAGGAAAAAAAATGAGATACTAATTCTTACAATTTCCCCAGCTTTACTTAAGTCCACATGTAAAAAAAAAAAATTTCAGTAATGAAAATTTAGCTCCCATCCAAGATCCCACCTTTCATAATAATAATAACTTGGATTAGGAGAAAGAAGACAGTATAGCCATTGGTTTCCAAGATCTTTGCAAAGGATATTTCATTCTACAAAGACCCATCCGTGGCAAGCAACGCCAGTGGGATCCGTGCAGTAGACCAAGAGGGTGAATATCTAGCTCACTCAGTTCAGGGCTCATGGCCATGTCAATTATGAGAATATACCTAAAAACAACCTTTCAAAAAAGCCTGGAAATACAATGGTAGCAACATCAAAATACTCTCTTTAAGGCAGTAATTTTTATTTTACATTCCTGTTACCTTTGGAATGCAAAACGGTTGGAGAGCGGATAATGGAGCATTTAGAAAGAACCACCAGAAAACAACGTGGACATGTATAGTCTCTGATGTTTATCTTGGTATTATGCTGTCCAAACTCAAAGAAATGTTTATGAGACTCAAAACCAAACCAAGTGAATCACATTTACTTTCCGTTCTATGATAGAAATTAGACTAATCATCACAATGGTCCCCTTTGATTTATAATATCTAAAAGAGGTGCCTTTAATTTGGATATAATTGGAACTGATTGATGGAAATTAATCAATTTTATATGTAGAGATCAATGATAGTAACAAATATTTGGAAACAATACAATCCTTACGTTTCATGAAACAACGAGGTCATAGATGGTTGTACATCAAAGTGAGGATCATCTAAGCCAGTCTGGAAGTCTATGCAGCTATCTGTATCTGGGGTGACTGTCTGGACTCCCATCAACTCAAAGATGAGAAACAGGCTGAGGGTGTAACTTATCTCTTAAAAAAAGTCTAAATTGGATCACAAGTTGTAGCACAGTTTTTTTTGATTTTTGAAGAATGGTACAGCATCCTTACAGCTTTTGTTTTTATGGTTGAGGCACACTGACAGAAGGCTGAATGACTTAGTGGAAATGAAATCTAGAGTACTGGAAGAAATTATGCATATCTGTTAAGGGACATTTTTTTCTAAATTATTAACATTGAGGTTCTCTTTCTTGAAGAAAGTGTACAACTGGAGATAATATCAACAAGAGTGACTGGTAAGGGAGTCAGTCTACTACTAGAGAGGTCAAATTTAGGAAGTTAGATGCAGCTATTTAGGCTTGAGTTCAGTGTTTAAAAGGTTTTAAGAGGGTGGATGCAGTTAGACTGTGCCAGCCAACTCAGAGGCCAAGGAATGGCAGTGGCATTCAATACACCAGCAAAGGCATTTGTGCTTTTTATGGTTTGTATTTTTTATTCCCCTTAAAAGTGGGACAGACTCATAGTTTGCCTAGGAACTTCTTTAAAACCAACTTTTTATTTCTCTGTCTTTGAGGCACACAGATATTTTTTGCAAATCTGGCCCTTAGTGATTTGACAAACATCAAAAAATGCCAGGGAACAGGACATGCAATTATGCCTGCCATTTAACTTCTACTCTTTTGCTAATGAAGGCATTTGCAAAGCTGGTACTATGTTGTATTAGTCAATTTTTCTGTCCTTTGTTTCCACCTTTCCTCCTTCTTTTGCTCTAGCAGCCCTCTCAATACATTCTGCTTTTGTCAGCACAGAGCAGTACACTGTTATTAATGTCTCCTCTCATTCCCAGTCCTTCCTGCATCTCTTTCCTGTTGTTGCCTACAGTGACATGCAATGATGATAATGGGATGTAGTGCCACTGGCATGCTACCCCAAAGCCCTGCAAGGACTAGTTCAGAGGTACAGAATTGCTTAAAAAGCCAGGAGCTTCTCCACCCAAGGGGTGGAAAAAGCGATTGCTTGCCGTGTTAGGATCTGAATGCTCCTTGCCACTTCCTAGCAGAGCAGTTTAGAATCAAGCACCACTGGATGATAATTGTTTTAACTACCATTGTGGTTCTCTCTTTTATCCAGGGGCATGGCCCGGGAGGATGCGTGAAGTTGTGCAACTGATGTCTGCCTAATTCACAGGATAGTCCTAATTGGTTGGGATAGATCTCCCTTCCCCCCACCGAGTTGCAGTTTGATCCTTTACTCACAGCTTTTCCAAAGAAGTTTATGCTGTCTTTATACAGTCTGCTTAAAAATAAAGGTGACCAACATGAACAGTTTCTGAACATGGCCAAGATTAGAAGCTCCTTCATTTTGTTACCAGAAAGAAGGGATATTTAGAAAATCAATAAACCATAATGATGGACAGCTTTTATAATATACAGCATTGTGTTAAATGCAGCTCAGATGACAAAGTCTTTATAAGGGGAAGGTTAGTGGTAAGGCTGACCATGTCAGCTTCACTCACAAGAAACGTTGTGTCACACTTAGATTTCTTATTTTAGGTATTTACAAAGACAGTTCAGGTGACCTACGAATTCAGACTGTCTTAAAGGAAAGGGTGTGCTATCACTGAAGAAAAAACTAGAGCCCTTAAATGATTTTCTACTGGGATGGTAGAAACTTTAGTGCTCCCTCTGTCTGAGCTGGGAGCCAGCTAGACCTAGTTGATAGGCAGCACAAGGGACCATGGTATGTCTGAATGAGCCTGACTTGCTACTGAGCTGGGATCCTCAGCCGTGCGCAGCTGGGAAGGTGTTCTGATGTGATCCCAGAGCCATGCCTCTATGCCTTTTCTTTTTTAGTCTTCATCTTAAAGTAAAATCAGATTTCCTTTGCACAGGGGATGGAAGGATTTGACTTCTTCACTATTTTGAAAGCCATCAATAAGTTGTTTCAACTGAGTCACTAGGCATTAATGAACATGATAGATTTCCACACATTAAGGTTAAAAATTGTATCAATGAATGTACTGTACTGATGAGACCAATAATTTTCACCCTATAGATGGTTTTACTTTCTTTCCAATTTATTTAGTCTTATGTAAAATTCTTACATTTTCAGTGAGATATACTCAGGCATGAGCTTTGAATTTTGCCTGTTTGAAAAACCTTAAAAGCATTTGAAAATTGCAGTGTTTCCACTATCAGTTTGGCTTTGTACCAGTTTTCTACCAGAGAAAAGCCCTTTTGGACTGATTATCTATTCATCATGTCCTGCAGCATTATACCCTGCTTTTCTGAAGAGTTCATCTAATCTAGTGGTGCTGTTGTCAAGTAATTATATAGAACATTGTTAGCTGATGCTTACAGATTCATTCAGACTATGGAGTTTGTTGCATTTCTTCACAGTTTTCCAAAAAGTAAGTCACTGAAAGTATTTACAACTTCTTATGCTGTTCTTGCAAAATTGTGGCTTAGATCTGAAATAGGCAACAAAGTTCACTTTTCCTGTAGACTTCAGATATTTCATCAAGTCAATGATACAAAAAGACAGGTTGCTAGAGGAAGTCAAGATTTTCCTCATTAAATCATTACATATAGAAAAATTTTATTTTGTCAAAATTAATTTTGTCAGGTAATGTATTCACCTGTTCATACAGAAGCAGCAGAAGCAGTTTCTTGGATGAGGAAAAGAATTGCTGATCACCCACTTTGAAAGATCTTTTGGCTTGGTGCTTGGGGCACTCATCTGTGATGTGAGAAAGTGCAGTAAAAATCCCTAGTCTGCATGAAAGACAGCACTAACTTGAATCTTAATCTCTTCCACCATAGCTATCCAGGGCTCACACTGTTCCCACACTTGAAGAGTTAACAAAAAAAAAGACTTTTTTTTTCTTAAGGGCTGATGCTAACAATTCCAATAGCCTGAGGAATTTTATTTATTTTCTTCCAGGATCCTATCACAGTGTGATTTCTTCTCCAGTTTTTGGCAGGTAAGCAGGCAGTCAGAATAACCATGACTGATTCAGATGAAAAAAATAAATACATCCTCTTTTGGACTTTCAAGCCTTACATTCTTTTTTTTTGCTGTTTGATTCCAAATCTCATTTTGTATCTTCTGATATTCAGTGGAGTCCAGTAATCACACTACATTTTCTCAGCTAGCCTCTGTTCCCAAGAGCTTGTCTGGATGAACAAGTTACTGGTTAGCAATGCAGGCTGGAGATTTGAAACCATTTTAGCTGCTCTGTGGTTTCTGTGCTACCTGTTTAAAGCAGTTCAGCCCTCTGTGAATGTCACTGAGCTTATCTTGCTTGGGAAGCTACTATTCTCTTAATGCAGAGAATGATTTAAGGACACCAAATCCTGCACCAACCAAAGAAGACACGGAATTGCAGAATCACAGAATCATTTAGATCAGAAAAGACCTTTAACAGCATTAAGTGCAACTGTAAACCTAACACTGCCAAGTTCACCACTAAACCATGTAGCTAAGCACCATGTAGCTAAGACAACTATAAATTAATAATGAACAAAGTTTTTGAAAACAACTTGCATGTAAAACCTAAAGATGTCGTGAGTACTGGATCAAGTAAAGATCACTGTGAGGTCACTGCTATCTGAGGCTGCCAAAGCAATGTCCTTACATATTTAAGTAAAGGAGAATTCTTCAATAATAAGTTCTGATGCAACTTAGTGGGAGTACTTCATCCATCTGGATACTTCTTTATGACTGAAAAAAAAAAGAACAAATGCATTTGGAGAAGAGTGGAGACTTGTGAGGGATCAGTTTAAAAGAAGGGATTAAAAGCACTGCATACAGCCCTGAGGGGAAGCAATAGTCTACAGACATTGGAAGATTGCAAGCATTAAGGGCTGAAAACAAACATGTGAGGTACTAGGAGAGGGTTTAGTTAGATCCCCTTTTCCCATGTGAAATTGTGGGTGAATTTCTAGATAAACTTGTTTAGAAGATTAGCTATTTGCTTATAATAGTATTGTGAACAACAGTGTGTGGGAATTTGAAAAATTCTAACATGGTGCCTAGAAAAACAAGTGCGAATTGACCGTAGGAAGTAACTCTATACAGGCTTGGAGATGTTTTAGCATAATCAGCTTTTTCCATCCATAACTCAGAGGAGACTGTGCATTATTAAAAGCAGATACTTCTGGCCACTTGGTTATTAGTCTCTTACAGCTGTAAGAATATGAATGGTAGGTGTTAAAATCAGCCACAGGAGGGCTCTTGCATTATTTCCCTGCAAGCCTTTAAACATATTGAGGATAATAAAGGAAGAAACCTATGCAGGCAAGAATAGACAGAGGCTAAAAAGATCAAGTCAATCTGTGCTTTAGTTCCTGTCAGTATATATAGGAAAGGAATCCTCTGAATCGTTACACTGTGCATTTTATTTCTTCTGCTTGTAGAAGCAAGAGCGATTTCCCCTACTGTGATTATTTTTATCTAGATGCCATATTTCTCTAAGAACAGGGCACCGTTAGAGATCTGGATACGAAGACTGAGATAAAAGCAAAGTTTCCATGGCAGGGCTAAATATCTGTTCCAGGTTCTCCAGATGTCTAAATTTGGTGCTGTACTAGTCATTACTAAAGCACTTTTTCTCATTTTTGCTTCTGTCTTCACTGTGGCTTGAGGCCCATCAGTCAATGTCACTGGTTCAGCTGAAGTCCCAAAGCAGCAAGCTGAATTCCTGAAGCAGAGCAAACGATCTTGGACATTATGGATGCTCGGGTGGGAGTCAGATCAGAAGCAGTCACAAGACACAAGCAAAAGCATTGTGGGCACTGAATGAGAGGTCAATATTGCTACACCAGTTGTGAAATAGGGCCTACTCCAAAGGAAAAGGCATTCACTTTGGAGCTGGCTCAACCCATATCTTGCTTTCTTCTTTCCCTCAGGAAGAGAGACACCCTATGCTAGATTTACAGGTGTTAAACAAGGACCTCCCCACTAGTGAGCTGGTCTACAAGCTTTCTTTTTTGCCTCTGGGATACCTAGGCAATCTTTCCACTTGCCAAGAGTACAGACATCACACATCTCGATCTTCTTTTCCCCTAGACATCCTTATCACAATTTGTTGCTCTTCCAGAAAGACTCTATTTATTGCAGGTACCTCAAAATCATCCATATCCAAGTAAAGGGATCAAAATACTTCCTTCACTCTCAAGGAGAGTCTTCAAAACTTGCTGTTTGTTCTCCAATTTGCTTATGCATTCCAGACAAAGCATTTGGAGTAGAGAATAAGCTTCTTCTTTCTCTGTTCCAGAGGAAAGATTGGATGCCCCTTCCTATTTTATATGGAGTTCATAATACACCAGTAGTAGACGAAGCTTAAGAAAATAATTAAAATTTTGGAAAAATTATGGTTTTTCCATCTGTCATTGCAAAAAATAATGAAAAAAGTATAACCAGGGCAAGAACACTCTGCTGTTTGAGCCCTTCACGCTAGTGTTAGAAAATTAGTTTGAAATTGCAGCTTTGAATGAAACATTATTGAGACTTTACCTCTGATCTATTCTTCTTCAACTGAAGTATTAATTTTTTTTCCGCTCGGTGAAGAAAGACCCCTCATCTCACGTAGGAGTTGTTGCTCTGGGAGTTACCATCAATTGTCACTCATAAAATGTCCTCTCTCTACTGATATGTAAGGAAAGTC
Organism: Dromococcyx pavoninus; assembly: GCA_033558185.1. NCBI lineage: Eukaryota > Metazoa > Chordata > Aves > Cuculiformes > Neomorphidae > Dromococcyx > Dromococcyx pavoninus. Next base: position 269,227 of record JAUMJL010000383.1, on the reverse strand, counting down.
AACAAATAAATTCATAAATGGGCACCCAAATTCAACACTTAAGAAACAGATTAATAAACAAATAGATGATAAATTCATATATTTTATTTAAGTCCCTCAATCTGCCCTTTGAGTGATCAAACCACCAAATTACCGGCTATTCCGATTCTGTTTAAAACATAGGAAGACAATTGTTTTTTTACACCCAAGAATGTTTTTTCCTTTTTGCCAGAAGTTCTGCCCTTGTCTATCTTGGCAAACATCTTGTTTTGCAAAGCTCACATTTGACAACATTTTTACAAGGAAAAAGCATTTCATCTGGTAATGCATGACCAGCTCTTCGGGACAAAACAGTTCATATTTTATGAAGGAATTCTCCCAGAGGACTAAATGCCATTTTTTCTGTGGTACCCACATTTTTTGAAGCATTTGCCTCTGTAGGTGTTGAGCTTCAAAGGGGAAATCCATCCACAGGTGCCAACGTGAGTGATGTAAATAGCGTGAGATGCCGTGTTGTTTGTATATCTGCACCCGGTCTGTTTTGAAAACTATCTCCAGTGCTGCTGCCTCTGGCACTTATCCCCTTTCCTGGCCCACGATGTTTTTTCACAACCCCCTGAGGCCCAGCATATCTGGCCATCAGGAAAGCAAGCCACCAAGCAGCAATGAACAGTAACCATGTGCAGAGAATTCCATCAGAGTCTCCTACCCCTGCCGATTTCTCTGCTCCTGAATGTTCGCTCTTTCATACTTCACTGGAGAATTGTGTTATCTCCACGAGATGTAGCCAGGCTTAGTGAAAGAATGTCTGAAGCAGCATGCTGCCTTCCTCCTGGAGACACTGCAATGAGACAAGGTACCTAATTGATTGGAATGGTGTCTCTTCTTGACTACAAGGAATATAAATAAATAAAATTTTAAAAAATGAATAGAAGAAGGAAAGATGGGGAAAGGAGAGGAGGGGAAAGAGGGGAAAAAAGAGAGAGCAACTTTTCCCCCCCCTCCTTCTTCTCCTCTGAAGGAAGCAGCAGTGTCTCCTTGCAGAACGACAACCCTCAGGATACAGCAGTTGTCTTCAAATCTGTGACCATAAAAAATCATTATCTCTGTGAAATACAGCAATTTGGGAGATAATCAAACAGTGACCAGGGGGCAGAGCTGCCAATCTGAAGGATTATGCTCTGTGCACGCTTGATTCTGTCTGACCTTCCTCCGAGCCAGCTGTCAGCTTGGCGAAAACGCACACGGATCGACTCAGGGCACATTCATTAGACTGTCTTCGGTGAAGAAGTCATTTGCATAAAACCCCAGCTTTCTTAATTAGTACTTCATTTTTCCCTTGACTTATTTTGTGGCTAAGTTCACTCGCCTTTCTTTTTTACTTGCCGAAAAATAAAATGGGGGAGGAGATTTCTTTTTTTTTTTAATGTGGGGGCAGGAGGGAATATGACTTGCAAATTAACTTGGTGATAATTAGCCTATTAACATTTTCAGAGATGTAGGAGGTTTCCAAATGTTAAAAAAAAAAAAAGAATCTAAAGGGGGAATGAGTGTGTGTAGGAATACTGTAGTTGAAATTTATTATCTAAACTTCTGACTTGACAATATTGAAAGGTTGGGAACGAAAGATAGTACAGTCCATGTGCTGAAAAATATCTCTTCTACTTTTAGAATGAAAAATATTCTTTAGTGATTCTCAGAGACTACTATGAAAATGCTACTCTATCATTCCCATGGACAAGCAATGGAATTTTTCATTGTCAGAAAAATAAAAACGCATTTTACTTCCAGGGCAGTTAACATTGAGTGAACTGTTTGGATTAGGAAGAAGTTAACCACATACTGCAGTTTTACCTGGACTTTTCTTGTATGTACCAATAATTATTTTCATATCTCCTAAAAGCTTCTAAACTGTGCTTGTGCCACAATCAAAGACAAATTGTTGTGTGAGTATGAAGTATTCACCTAAGATGCACTGCACTTTACAGCTTTAAAGTTGTCGTGTGATAGCTAGGAACTAACAAGCCACAGGAATGATTGTCTTGAGTTACAGAGTGTTCAGAATATAAAGAGATGCCAAATTAGTGCAGACATTATCAAATTTGTTCTTTAGTTCAAAGTGGATGCTAATGATGCTTCTACTCTTGCCTGATGTAGGAAGCTATTTCAGAGTGCTCCTAAGTTTAATCACAAACTAGTCCAGCCTACATCGCAGTATCACAATGAGAGCGTAATTATTGTGCAAAGAAGGGGAAATCCTGAAGATCAAGCAACAGCCTTGTCAGTGGTGAATCTGAAACTGAGAGGTAAAAGGCATAAACAGTATGCAATGCTGCTTTTGTGGCAGCATCTTATTTAAAGTGGTGCAAAAACCAGTAAAACTTGCTGCCATGTTTTGTAAATTCCTCACCATCGTGTAAGAGAGCAAAAATATGTCTGGGTACATCTCTGTTCTTAGTTAAATATTACCAGTTTTACAATTCTTCTCCAATATAGAACTTAAACAGGATTTCAAGAAAAGAAAGGCAGTTGCAAGACAGGATACGGAACATCACTAGAGATGAAGAATCAGGATCAGCCTGGTGAAGGTGGAGTGTTTCAGATAACTGTTTATTAGTGAAATAATAGTGCCAGGATCTCTCTCTGGTCCTGAGGTAATGGGTTCAGATTGGTTCTGTGCACACAACTAAATCTCCTCAGCCTCTAAAACAGTGTGAATGCATCCAAACTGCCTGAAAGGAATTGTTCTTGGCCCATGCTAAGACCCCAAATATGCACTGAAATCATTTGTGGGAACACTCTTTAGTGTGGAACAAAACCAGGCTGAAGACTGCTCTGGATGTGTAACAGTATGAATGGCCTCATTTCAGTGTCTATGTTCATTTCCAGCAGTGCTTCTTTTACTTGTACAGATGTACCCTCAGCTATTTCCATTTGGGAATTAAAATGAGTTTTGAGATTCATTTCAAATTTTGTTCACTGAGGTTGTGGCAATAAATTTAGTTAAGCACTTACCTTGAAAACCTGTATATGTTATGTTATCAATACTACCACTAAAAAGGCAAATTAATGAAATATTCTGAAGACTGTGGATATAGACATTTTTTGGAGAGAATGAATGTTACAGCATGTCAAACTCTTGCTTTTGTCAGTTATATGTTTGTATGGATTAATTAACAAGTGAACTGTTTCTGAATTTCTGCTACTGTGGTCCTGCTCCAAAGGGTGTTTCTGAATACAAATTTTCTTTTTTCTCATGCTGTATAATAACTGTATTTCAAATGTGCTAAGAGCAGCTTTAGATATGGAAGACTAATGCAAACAGCACAGAAGTCAGTAAAAGTATTGTAAAGTTTACTTCAGCCCTTTTTACACTAAATTTCTCCCAATGAAATTTGGAAGTTTATGGGGAACTGTCATAAAAAGCCTGATCTTCAAAGATTTTTGTTGTTTATGTGTAGATTAAAAACACTTAACTGACTACCAGAAGCTGTTCAGTAAATCTGAATTAATATCTGAAAAATCTCTAAAAATTTCTACAGAGTTCCATTTTCATGGAAAGAAGGTCTCCTAGGGAAGAGTTGGATTTTGGAGCTGACCAATATGCAGTCCCTCTGTGAATTATGCTATGCTTATCCTCAGCAGGCTTTGGGTATATCCAATACACGCTCAGCCTCCCAGCATTTAAAGTCTACTGTCTGTAGCCTTTGATGAACTCCTATAACCTTCTGTTACTCTGGGAAAATATACTAGATTGCAAAAGATGAAAATTGATTTCATTATTAAACAAAAATGTTCCTGATTTAGTTACTAGGACCAGGCTAAAATCTAGTTATAACCTTTTCACATTACTTTTATGCCCTCGGTGACACCACACTCAGTAGACATGTTCATTCAACTTTCAGCCTTCCTACCCTAATTCCATGACTTCTGGCACAGACTTCTCTCAGGTTATTCAGAGCTCTCTCCTTACTGTTTCCCTCTGAATTACAGCTGCAATTCAGAAAGGTCACACTCTCAGATGTAAATAAAATATTATTCCTGTGTCACATTCATATGAGTCGAAGCGGAGTCATCAATCACTTGATTCAGTACAGTAACAGCTACTTTAGGTCCTTACCAAAGAATTCATTTTATGTTTCCACTCTAGGTGAATGTCATCTTGCCTAACTTCTCCAATACCAAAAATAAGCCTTTAGTCTGAGCTAGTTGACTACATTCCTGCTATAGTTGGAAGGAGGTAGATATGTCAAGACATAAATCAATTCCAGCCAAAGGAGACACCAATTTTATGATGAAATGAATTACTCTCTCTGGGATCTAGTCTCTCCTTTCAGCCCATTGGAGTATATCTTGACAGCTAAGTTATTCAAGAAACATTATTTCAAGAAAACTACAGTTCAATGAAATAGGTCAAAGATTAATTACTTGATTACATGGTACAGAAAGCTTTGAAAGCTTTGTTGATATTGAAGTAATATCAACTTAGTATAATAAAAATTTTACAGGTATAATGTCACAGACCAGCTTTCTGTATTCCTTATTTTGACTGAGAGCTTTGGAAATCTTAGAAAAGTGATTTTTATTGAATAATACTTTTATATAGACACTTATCTGAGATAGTCCATTTTATCCATTTTGACTCAGATCTGCCTTAGTTAAAAAGTTAGCTGTGCCACCTGAGCTGTTGGTGTAGATTCCTTCATTAAGATATGGGGAGGCACATGAATCCCTGTGGAGTGATTAATCACACCTGCAAGAGATAATTAAGATATTGGAGTTGAGATACTTCTCTGGATGTGCCTGTCTGATTGTAGGAGACTAGAATTGCAGGAATAGTTTGTTGATTACTCCTGTGTATCATGCATAGTGCCACTGTATGTTAGGATTGCCATGAAATAAAGCAGTATTGCAGTCCTGAATTATTTTATGATGAGTACTAGTAGGTGATGGTTTCTCAAATCTGTGAGTTCTAGGTAGCCAGGTTATAGTGAATACTTTCCAGTGTTCTACTTCTTCCACCACTGCTTCTTTGGATGACACCTAATTACCTTCTCTTGCACTGTCTTAAGATTGTAAGGTCTTTGGGACAAAAGGCATCTGAATTCTGGGTGAAGACTCAATGAATCACTGTTCAGAAATCTCCACGACTGATTCCAGTGAGAAACACATTACAGTGCCACATGGAGGTCCTTGTGGAGAGCATTATAGCTGCATCAGAATCCTGCTGTTTTCAGCTAGCAAATCTGGTGTGCAGTTATGTTATTTTATTGGTCACTTCTAGACAGAGTTGCCACTTTTGGCACAAAGAAAAAGAAACCACAAAGTCCATAATAAAACCCATATGGCTGGATGGTGAACCACGTAACAATAAAGACATGCCATGAGCTCCAGGCAAAGTGATGGAGATACACAACCACTTTGTCCCCCTCTTTGGTTCCTTTCAGATTTGTGGATACACCCTGAAAACAGTCATGTAGCATAATAACTTAATGACTAAATACCAAAAAGGTCTTGCTTCTTTAGCAAAGCACTTTACGGAAAGAATAACAAAAATGTGTAAATAAAGGAAACACACTCCTATGTCTTCATCAGACTTAAGGAATTCTTTAAGCAATCAAGATACCTCCTCACTAAGGTTTGTCATTTCTCAGCCTTCAGCATTGCACACCATGTCTTCTCATTGTTACTTATTTTGTTCCCTGGATCCTTGCAAATTTTTTTATTTTATTTACCATCTTTTTTTCACCATCTTCTCTTCTCTCCTTCTTTTTATCTACTAAAATTTAACCTAAATTTCCCAGTTGCAGCTTAAATCCATTACATCTTTCTCTGTCCTAGTTGCCTAATGAGAATAATTATCAAACTATTTTTTTAATGTGAATTATCTACTCAGGCTAAAATAAAACCACCAATCTCATTTTCAGTGAAAATCCTGAGTCTGGCCAACAATCGCAATCCCTGAAGTAAAATAACAGGGTTTTATTTACTAAGGTCTTCAATCTATTCATTGGTTTTTATTGGCATTGAAATAACGTTTGGGCAAGATTATATTGCATATCTTTTTTTTTAATATGGCTGTTTAAAAGCTCACAATTAAAAAGCCTCTGTTAATACTCTGATATTGCCACCAGGATTGAAAAGGGATTAGTGCCAGCATTCTGAGTTACTAAAGCATGTGCACAGTACTGAACGCACACTCGCTGGAATGCTCATTTCCAGAAAAAAATAAAGGAGGAGAGTGGCATAAAAATAGTCTTCTTACCAAGAAGATCTGGATCTTTGTGCTTCCCTGGCACACGGAATCTCTCATCTGGTCTAAAACTAGTGTACCTGGCTCTTATGTCAGCTTTTCTCTTAATACAACTTGAAATTCAGCTGCACTAATGCTCATCTGGGACACGATTCCTGGAACCACAGGCAGCCTCATAAAATGCAGCACTTTCTATGCTGCTCAGAGTTACTTTTTGCAAGGACAAATAAAGGCAGAGCTCGATGTTTGCAGAGATATGTTGTATTACAAGACAATATCTTACTGTGATAGAGAATAAATCTGTACAATTAAATACAATAAATAAAATATCGTTATATTACCATAAATATGCTCAATAATGGATCAAATCTTACTGGAGAAAAAGGAACAGCAAGTGTAAAAATCGTTGGGGATGAAAAAAATGCAAGGAAACAGATATAGTGTGCAAAATGAAGACATTATTCCCTTAGAGCAACTGCCTTAATTCCATCAGCTCAGATACTTAATGGAGCTTGCATCACAAGGGATGAACACATAAAACTGTGTTGAGTCATATTCATTGTTTGCATCAAGAAAGGTTTGGTATCAAGGCAGGGACACTGAGGAGCTCTGAGGGTAGTTATTGCCATTGCCACAGGAAACACATGTCGTTTTGGTATTATTTGAGCAAAGCATGCCTCAACTTCAGCTCTAGACAACATTGTCAGTTTGTTCAGATAACTCATAAACTTTCCAAGGATTGTGTCTTACCATATGTTTGCACCATCTCTGTCTTGAATGGTTACAGACATCACCTGGAACCTTGTGAGAATGGGTATCTCCAGGAGTAAAAATGATAGCAGATGGAGAGACTCTCCTTAGAGCATTTACAAACTCAGTTCTAATCACAGAAGTGAAATAGCAACACAGGTTAAGAGTAGTGTGAGTTGACATCCTGCCAATGCAGTCCCATATCTAATCCATGGAAGAGGATAATAGTCTTCTGATGCTTCTTAAAGGCATAGAAAGTACCATTTAGTTGACTAAAGGTAGCTGTCATGTCATAAGCAAGGGTACCTAAAATATCTCAGAAGACAACTTGAGGCCAAGCAGGACATGTTCAGAGAGCTGGAGCACCTCTCACATGAGAACAGGCTGAGAAAGTTGGAATTGTTCAGTCTAGAGAAGAAGAGGCTCCATGGACACATTCTAGCAGCCTTCCAGTACTGAAAGGGGGCTACAGGAAAGCTGGGGAAGGGCTCAGTATCATGGAGTGCAGGGATAGGATGAGGGGAAACAGTATCAAGCTGAAAGAGGGAAGATTTAGATTAGCTAATAAGAACAATTTTTTTACTATCTGGGTGGTGAAGCACTGGCAGAGGTAGCCCAGAGAAGTTGTGGATGCTCCATCCCTGCAGGTATTCAAGATCAGGTTGGATGAAGCTCTCTAAAAGAGCAGTTGGTAGCAGACCAGTGTTTTCATTTATATGGTGACTCTGAATTCACTGGGTTGTTTGATGAAGAAACTCATCTTCAGTGGCAACATTGAAAATGCTTTTCCATGAATTAAAAAAGGGACAAAATATGCCCTTAAAGTAACAGAGATATTTAAATTGCAATTTCAAGATAAAAATCAAAGCAATTAATGCAATTTTTTTATCACCTCAATGTAAATGGGAAAGACCCCAGAGAGCTCAACAGAATTACTCCATGTTTTCACTGACATCACTGAAACCTGGATTTTAGTCAACTTACTAGAATAGAATTAAAATGAAACTGCAGTTGCCTAGATGTATTTGTCAGCACTGAATTTCATCTCATCTGCAGGACACAGTGACAAAAGGTTTACATCAAGCCAAGAACTTCACTGTGCTAAGTGCTGTTTCTGCCATAGGAGAGGCCAGATCCTGTCCTATTTGCAGTCTGAATAAATGAGCCAGAAAAAAAAAAGGGATAATGAAATTATATTGTCTCTTTTTTAAAGATCACAGAATGAGGCACATAGCATTAAGTGTTGCAGTCAAGGTCACATTGTGATTTGTAATCCATAGTACATCTAGGTTTTGAACCCATGTTTCAAATTTCATAACCAAAGCTCTGTCATCATCATTATTATTATTATTATTGTTGTTGTTGTTGTTATTATTATTATTATTCTACAAAGCAAAACATGTGGGTTGGGTTTTCTTAATGGTTAGAGTATGTCACAGCAAACACTATTTTAAAAATTTTATAACTTAACAATTTATCCCTTTTGTTTTCACTTATAGTGATAAGACTTTTTTTCTTTCCTTCTTCTTCCTTTTGCAGGGCAGAGGGGTTTCTTAGGTATCAAATTGAAATCTTACATAAGTCCAAATAAAATGAAACATTATAAAATTGCTATCTAAATACCATTACCTGAAATTTTGAAACATTAAGACTTCAAAAGGGTTAATTAATTACATTAGCTGTGTCATTATCCTGGCAACATTCTGCCGGAGGGTGTATAGATCTATTCAGCTGCTGAGTTTGAAAGAGCTGTGTCCTTCTCTCACAGAAGAAAATTCATCAGACATTAAAAACATAGTCATTAACAGAACATATTGTTTTCTCTCCACCAGATTGAAGAACATCAGATGGAATAATCAAAACAAATATTAAATAAATAGTTTTTTAAAAAAAATATGGAACCCTGTATTCATCACAAGTCAGAACAGATTTTTTCCGTGATAAATTGAAACTGCTTAATATTTATTGAATGTGGAGAAACAAACTCTCCACAGTCTTGCATCTTTATAGTCAAAATTGAGTGTAAAATGCTCCTGTACTGGAATGGTAATATGTGGCACACCTTTAACAGGTGTAAATAACTATAAGTTGCATGTAGTATAAGCATAGAAAAAATGGTAAAACAAAGAAAGGAGAGTAAAGATGATTAAAAGTGAGAAATGGATTCCGGGTTACTGGAGATAACTGAAAAAAGAACTCTTAAGCCTGGAAAGACTCATCATTTCTGGATGTGACAGAAGTCTATGAAATCCTGACAATCATGGAGGAGGTAAAGAAAGAACAATTCTTTATTATTTCTTGTAAAACAAAATGTAAGGGGTGTCAAATAAAGTTATCTAAAGGTGGGCTCAAAATGATTAAAGGAAAGTACTTTTACACACAGCACATCAAATTAAACCATGAAACTCATTGCCACAGGATGTTGTGAATGTCATAAATCTTCCTGGGTTCAAAAAGCAATTAGATACATATATGGAAGGAAAGCCTTCATAGACTATGATAGACAAAGAAACAACCCCCAGGTCAGGAAATCGCATAGCCACAGTTTGCAGGAAGCTGGAATGCTAAAATGTGGGAACATCAATGTATATTTTCCTTTTTATTATAGAATCATAGAATCACAGAATCATAGAATGGTTTGGATTGGAAGAGACCTTAAAGATCATCCAGTTCCACCCCCGCTGCTATGAGCAGCAACACCTTCCACTGGATCCGGTTGCTCAAAGCCTCATCCAACTTGGTCTTGAACACTTCCAGGGATGAGGCATCCACTGCTTCTCTGGACAACATGTTCTACTGTCTCACCACCTTCAGAGTCAAAAATTTCTTCCAAATATCTAATCTAAATCTCCCCTCTTATGCTCCTTCCCAACAAGCAGTCTTTACTGACCATTGCTGGAGACCAAAAAAAGGTCTATATAGTTAGTGATCTTACTAAACAGTTGAGAATTACCCTAAAATATTTAGCCCTAGATTAAGAGGAACTATTTTTTAATAAAAATATGTTATGTTTTCATGTGGTTCTGTAGATCTAATACAAACCCCTGTGGCCTCATCCTTTCTGCAGTGCTAGAAATCACTCTGAGGCATATGGTGAGGAACATGTTAGATGCTGGCGATAATTTGGAAAGATCTTTCCTGTCAGAAGAACTTGGAACTGCAGCCACCAGAAGTGATCCTGTTGGAAACCCTTTCATCTCCTTCACTGAGAAAAGCCAAAATGAGTGTGGTACATCACTTGTGTTATGCACCCAGCACTGTGCACTACCAGTAAATGAGGAGCAGCTGAGGGATCTGGGGCTGTTTAGTCTGTAGGAAAGGAGGCTGAGGGGAGACATTATTGCTCTCTACATCTCCCTGGAAGGAGGTTGTAGTGAAGCATTGATCTCTTCTCCCAAGTAACAAGGAATACGACGAGAGGAAGTGGTTTCAAGTTGTGCCAAGGGAGGTTTAAACTAAATATTAGAAAATATTACTTCACAGAAGGCTTGTCAAGCATTGTAACAGGCTGCCCAGGGAAGTGGTTGAGTTGCTGTCCCTGGAGGTATTTAAAAGTTGTCTAGATGTGGTGCTTATGGACGTGATTTAGTGGTGGAGCTGGCAGTGTTGGGTTAAAGGTTGGACTCGTGATCTTAAACTTCTTTTCCAACCTGAGTAAGCCTATGAGTCTATGATTATTTTTTTTGAGTTTTCTTGTTTATGTTCACACAGTTTACACCACTGGCACATTAGAAATTGTTATTTTGATCTTTAAATAACAACAACAAAATCCCCTAAAATATCTTATGCATATGTTACGCTTTTATGGTGTAATTTCTGTCAATTGCAAGGGAACTGTTCTTATATTTAAAATTGACTCTCAACATAAGATTTGGGAAAATGCTTGACTAACTTGATAATAATTTTGTTCATTATAGGAAGAAAAGTTTGAGGATAAAAAATGAAACAGTCAATAACAAAAAAAAGCAGACCTTGAAAAGAGAAAGACAATAATTGGTCTAATAAACAGTTGATTTTGGAGTGGCAGTTGCTAAAAAGGAATTTGGAAGGACCCTGCCACCAGTTCATGTAGGAAATGGTGTATAGAAGATAAGCAGAAAAGCTTATGATGCAGATTCATAGACATACAGTGAAATACACTAAGAATATTTAAATCTCTGTTCTCATACAGAAAACCTCCACATGATCCCAGGCACAAAACTTGAAAAATCCATGCTTACTGATAACATATTTTCACACAGATAGCTAAGAGGCAAATGGGAAGCCTGGAAATGGGCTCAGACCCAGAATAGGAGAGCAAAAATATTACACCTACTCAGGTTATTTAGAGCTTCTCTAAAGTCTCTGTTAACTCCATGCAAAACCTACACCATCCAGGAAATGCCAAAGAACACCAGAGCATAAGAGGCTATGTTTCTTCCCCTGTACTGGGCTTCTACATTCCAAAAAGCCTGCTGGTATTTTGCTAAGAAATGGGACAACTATGGGAGGTCATTAACACTGAAAAATGTATTGTAATGTTTCTGGAATATTACTAGACTCCAGAAGAGAAACAGAAATTATCAATACTTTCTAATATTTTTTTCGTTTCTTTGTTGTCCTAAATTTTTTTTCTATTGGAAAGTCTTTTTTTTTAATTTATCATAAATATCAAAGTCATGGCATGAGCTGAAAACTCTGAATCTACCTTAAAATGTCAGTGAGGGAATTTTGTGGTTCAGCCCATCACATCATAATTGAATTATGCAGCCTGACTTGGTTTACAAAGGTCCTTTGGTCACTGGCAAACACTCCAGACTCCGTTCAGATGCCTCAGAGAGACACCAAATGTAATCTGAGATGCCAAAGGTATCCGGAACATCTGCAGGGGCCAACTAGATCTAACTCTGGACTTTAGGAGACCTTACCACCTCAGGAGCAGCAGTCAGGAGTTGCTGCATATCAAATGGCACTGTAAGCCAAACTGAGTGCTTTGAGAGATTTACAGACAAATGCCTAATTCCCCTTAATGGTCAAAGAGGCATCAGGAGCCCAGCTGGCCTGTTCTATTTATTTATTTATTTATTTATTTATTATTCCTTCTGTGGGTTTAATACAATTGTCAACACATTGGGTTCTGGAGCATTTGAGTTACCCAAGGGTGCCTGATTTCTGCTGTCACTCAGGGAATGAACAGATCACTGTATGTCATGTGTTGCATGTCAGCACCTTTTAATTGTCTTGGCTCCCAACAATTTAGACCCCTACACCAGTTTGTCTGCTTAGGCACAAATCTGACCCACTGAATCTATCGGTGTTTAAGACTAGGTGTAGTGTTAAAAAAAATCTGGGATTTGCTCCACAAATTTCCACTAAGTTCCTCTTTGTTGCTTCAACCAGCTGCTGCAAGCCTGTAGCAAACCTTTTAAAGGTAAGAACCTAAAGACAGGCACAAGGGTCACTTAAAGATTAGAGGTGATCTCATTGCCAAGGGATTTAGTTCTATACCTTAGTATCCCCGAAACTCCAACTCTAAAGAGGAAATTATGCTTCATACAGGTGTTCCCTCCAACAAAGGAATTCTCCAAAGCCTCAGTGAATGTTTTAGTGACTGAGGTATAACATGAAATAACATAATGCCCTCAGTCACATGGTGTGAATGTTGGGAGTGTCCTGTCTAGGGATAGGAGTTGGACTCGATGATCCTTATGGATCCCTTCCAGCTCGGGTGATTCTATGATTCTATCAACACTATCTCTAATTTCTAGGGGGATATTTTCAATACCATCTGGCTTCCAAACTTCTACCTTCTCAAATTGGAAGTGGAGTATGCTCCATCTGACGTTAGGGATCCATCTGTCCAGTTAGTACTATGGATGCCATTACAGGTGTATTCAAGCGTATCTCCTACTGAAATCTGACTTCAAAATCCAGAGGGCAGGATTAGACAGTGAGGTCTTGGAGCATGTCCAAAGAAGGGCAACAAAGCTGGTGAAGGCTCTGAAGACCAAGTCTTATGAGGAGCAGCAGAGGGAACTATGATTGTTTAGTCCAGAGACAAGGAGGCTGAGGGAAGACCTTATCACTCTCTACAACTTCCTGAAGGGAGGTTGTGGAGAGGTGGGTGCTGGGCTCTTGTCCCAAGAAACAAGTGATCAGACGAGAGGAAATGGCCTCGAGTTGTGCCAGGGGAGTTTTAGATTGGATATTAGGAAACATTACTTTGCTGAGAGGGTTGTCAAGCACTGTAACAGGCTGCCCAAGGAAGTGGTTGAGTCACTGTCCCTGGAGGTATTAAAAAGACGTGTAGATATGGCACTTAGGCACATGGGTTAATAGTGGAATTGACAGTGTTATGTTTACAGTTGAACTCAATGATCTTGCAGGTCTTTTGCAACCTAAAAAATTCTGTAATTCTGTAATCCTGTGATTATCTTTATAGACTGAAAATCTCCTCTATGCAAAGACCTGACACATTATACGTATTTCCACCCTCATATTTTAAGGACTTTCAACAGGTTGTATAACTTTGTACCATATCTCCACAAAGGATAAATTATACTTATTGTTCATAGGCTTGATTGCTAAAAGATATGAAGACATAAATACATAAATTTAGAAATTATTTCCTACAGCAAATAGTGTGAGAGTTTAACTGCAATGTGTGGAAAATAACTTACTCCACTTCATAGTATTATAAAGTGGAGTTACTCATGCCTGTGAATCACTTCTTCTTCCCCTCTCACTGCTTTTCCTCTGATAATATATTAAGAAAAAATGAAATATTAAGTAGAAATATTATAGACTGGCTTTCTGTTTCACCAGAGGATGACAGATGAAGTGGAGTGGATACCTGTTGAATTTATGGGCCCAATTGATCAGCCTCCTGTTTGACCCACAGCTGTCATCTTCCTACAAATTAATATTTACCACTGTTAAATGCCTTTTTCTTGGATGGGATGCAAGGGGAGAAGTAGTAAGGCAGGCAAAAACCAAAAAGAGAGGTTTTATGAAGAATTGCACAGAACATACTACATCATAAGCTAATTACAGCTTGGCCTGTCTAAGTGTCACTTTGCAATGGTGAATTATAGGCGTGAGGCTGCAGCACTTTACTTTCTTACTCATAACTAAATCAAAATCCTTTCAAGTTTTAATTAATCTGCTTAGCTTTAGTTGTGAAGGAGCAGGGGAGTGGGGAAGGAAGGCAGATTAACCCTTCAACTGACAAGTACTTTGGCAGTGTCTCCTCTTGGGCTATTTTTTTCAGAAGAACCTGAGGGAGACAGCATTATCAGTCTGACGTGGGGGCCTATTAGGCAGTGATTTTTTTTTTTTTAATTTGCCAGTGTCTAGCTAGTCCTTTCTATTTCATTATCAAAACCCAATTAATTTTCTGTAAAAGCGTCAAATTAATTACAAAATACTATGGAAATATAAAGAATGGAAGAATTTCCCTCTTCTCTCCTCCTACCCTTGCCTCATTATGGGAAACATGTTGGGCCCCTTGGCAGCAAAGCCCTATTAAAGAACTACAGCCTGTCTAACTCCTCATTTACAATTCTGTTGGTGGTATCAAGAGGCCTATGTGATGGGGATAAGTCCATTTCCACCCACAGAGATCACTTTCCAATTCCCTAGCACAGAAAAATACAGTCATAAAATGATTAGAAGTGAGGCTGGAAGAGATCACAGAGAGAAACCCAGTCAATTTTCAACTGTTCACCAAAGTTTCCAGGCATGAACACACTACACCTTTTCCAGGTGATCAAATTTGTTTTGCAATGATCCCTTTCATTAGAAAGGTGTCCTTACTGAAGTTTATGTTCATAATTCTTTCTCCAATACTCATTGAATATGGGAAATGGATCTCTTAGTATCTTTATTTATTTATAGCTGACTTCTAGGTATTTGAAGACTACTATTATGTCATCATCAGTCTCTTCCCTGTTTTATTTTGTCTCTCTTCTTTGTAGTAGCTCCTCTTTATAAGCAGCATTCACTGTGGCTCTTCTACTCTCAGTGGTTAAAGTGACAAAGGTAAGAATTGAGCTCATCTACAGCTTGATTACCCGTAAATACAGACTGACAACTCAGATGTTTAAACATCGCTGTTCAGTGTTGTTTGAGATGTCCTAGGATATCCTACCTCTGCTCCAGTTGCCAGTTCTCCTTAAATCCTGTGTCATGTCTGTTACGCCTGGGCAAATGCCACAGCTAAAATGGCAATAGATACCTATGTTTAGACAAGAGAGTTGCCCCAGGTGTATCTCTGTAGGTGTCTACAACAGAGCAAGATTTCACAATACTCAGTGGGAAACTAATAAAATCTAATTCATTGAGTCTAGAAATGGATATTCTGTTGACCAAATAGAAGCATTAGCTTAAAAGTAAGCTGAATCACTTTCTTATGTCCTATGACTTAGATATGGGTGGGATCTCCACTGACTATAATAAAAGCTAAGATACCTAGCACTTACACAGGTGTCTACAGGTAGACCCAAGGCTTTATAGATCTGTGTCTAGGGCTGACTCCGAAACCAGTTCATGTGTTGTCTTCTTCTACATACGTAGTCGGGTTGTAAGCACTGAGATGTGGGCAAAAGAAGTTTGAGAGATTTTCACAAAATGGAGATTTCAAGCATTGTAATCTTGAAAACTCTGTAAAACTTTTTATTTACATTTTCTACAGGAAATACATAGAAAATATGGAAATGATATGCCTCTAAGTTCTCATTGTCCATCTTTACTAATGGTCAGTGTAAGTAGTTCTCCTCAAAGGATATGTTAAATATGAAAACAATGTTTCAGTTACGCCCTCTCATTTCTGTGTCTGCTGCAGAGGTGAATTCAGATAGTGTTAGAGTAGATACAACTGCATTTTCTGATTTGGATCCACTTCATTTAACTTTGGTTGCCTGCTAGACTAACATACACTTATGGGTTTAGATCCAGATATGCGTTGCTGGATCTAATCATCTGGGGCAATAACCATTCAGAAAGAGTGCATACTTTGTAGCCATGTTTGCATAGGCCTAGGTGGACAATATATTTGATATGTATGGGAGGAGAGAAATATGTGTTTGCACAAAAAATGCAAATTCTGATCATTCCTATTTGTTAGAATTGTGATCTCACATAGTGCAAAGGTTAACTGTATCTTAATTAAACATACGGTTATATTGAACAAATTGTGTTGGCCTCCTTCCTAAACTCCTTTGGTTTTGTGTCTCTTACGTAATAAATGTACTGAGTGGTGGATGAAGAACGCTCATTGTCAAATGAAAAACAGTGCTCTGACTCCAGAACTCACTATCTTAAGGCAGCTCAACTTTCCAGTAATGTAGTGGCCCTATCTCCATTTATTTTTGCTTTGACTTCTCCTTGCAGAACACAATTTAAGCAACAGGAGTATGTGGAACCCTAAAGCAAAACCAGCTCCATTTGGAAGCTGATACATTCTCCTTAAGGCTATCCGAGAACAAGTAGCTCAAATACTCCAAGGACTGCAGGAAAAACTGAATGTTGCCTCTGTGAAGATTAGAGTTTTTCAGGCAATGCAGGAAGGGTGAAGATGGGATGAAAAGCCCCAGAGATCTGAATTTTCTGATCATGCTTCTACCCAAATGGTGGTGACTACTGAAAAAAAGGTCACTCCTACAATCACCAGTTCTTTTATCCAGTGTATCTATCTATCTTGCTCATAAACAGTCAAAATAAAGAGTCTGTCAAGTTTTGCAGGTAAGATAAAGCAAGAAGTCTTGGCCATCATTCCTGTCGATGAGGAAACAATTATGGGATAATGGAATTACATCATCACCGGTCTTAGCCTGCTCCATATCCCACTCACCTAGCACTACCCCTACATGTTCCTATATTGCAGCAGGGCTCAGGAAATCCTCATTAGTATACAGGGTACATGACAAATGTAGGGAAAATGATATTCTTTTCAACTGAATAGAGAAAAAATAACTTTGGAAGAAACAAAGCAAGCAGAAAGAGGTGAAAGTTGCAGTGTACCTGTTGTGTAGTCAGTTTGAGAGAGGAATTTACTTCTGCACAGAAGAATTTTGTATCAGCCACCTGTCTCTTCTGGTGAACTGTGAAGTTTTGTTTAAGTTACATCCTTTTCTGCAAGGCCCTGTGTAAACCAGGGAGCATTTAAGTGGCAAGTTTGTTCAATGGCAAAAGATTCCCCTCACCTTTATTTAGAGACAATAATGTAGATTAGCTATAATCTACATTATATATAATTATATTATATAATCTATAATAATGTGTCGATTTGCTATATTCTCTCATAGTCAGTAGGTAGAAACATACACATATAGATCTCAGATCATCTGAAATATTCTAGATTCACAAGAATGATGGGATAAGTCTTTGAAGTATCTTTTCATCACAACTGATTCTAAAAGGAGCCCAGGTTGGTTAGCTCTGATGTTTATGTCAGTCTAACAGACAGGTGAAGTTATATGAGATGGATCCATGCTTTGTAATATCATTTTTATACTACATGAATTCACCTCTGCAGTAGGTAAAAAAATGAGGGTAATAATCTGTGTTCATTCCTATTCAAAAAATGTTGTGACAAATAAATAACTGGATCTAGAAATATTGATAAAAACAAATTCTACTCACTTATGACCTAGGGAAGTCTTGAAAATAAGACCTGGTCTTTGGTTTTAGCAGCTCCGCTCGTTCCTTTGAGCTGGGCAGATTTATGCCAGCTAAAGATTAGGATCAAAATATAAGCCTAACATTTTTAAATGCTTTAATTATTTATCCAAGGCTGTTTTGACTTGCCCTCTGCAGTTGGCTGTGAGTCAGAGGAAGCTTTAAGTAGTATATTAGCAATTATTAGCCAGCTTAAGCTTTCACTGCATATTAGGAATCAAATCAGACTTTTTTATTCTTTTAATTATTATTTTTTAGAGAATGGAACAAAATGACTAATTTATCTCTGTAAAATAAAAGGCTAAAATAGTGCTTTGGGTAAAAATGTCCAATTTACATGCCTGCCAGAAGTTGGGGAGTAAAAAAAAACAGAAAGAAAAAGAAGGAGCATGGAGAAGCATTTCCCAACTTCAAAGGACTGCATAAACATTGGCTGATGATTGCTTCACCACCCGTTGCTCATATTTGATGATGGAAAGTCATAGTCTCTAGGGAACAGAGTGCCAAAGACAGTTTTATCAAGACATCAACTGAAATCTTCTCTTCCATTTTCCTGTCTCCTAGGCTGCTGGGAAAATAGCTGTATTGTAATGGTCTTCTCAGTGTCTGCTGTGCAAGGATTAATATACTCAAACAACGCCACACATGTAAATCTCAAGGTACAAAATAGGACATTCTACTACAGGTGTGGAAGAACTAATTTCAGTCTCACTCTCCTTTGACCCAAATGTAAAACGTTGGTGGCATTAGGTTGGGGATTCAAAAGCAACCAAAATCAATGTCATCTCATTCCTTTGTGTGCTGTTATGTGCAGAAACCTTGTCCACACTTGCCAGTGAATTGACTAACGAGGCTCAAGTGGCCTTTTGACCTTTTGTTAAGTGCTTGACTCTGAAATGTAATGGAAGAGATCAGCATCTTTGAACACAGGTTTGGACACAAATGTTCAGACCTTAAGAGGACCTTACATGAACCTATTTTGTGGGACATAATTAACACAGTGTAAATGCAAATGACTTTGGGATAGTTTGAATGTCTCCTTTTTACTTTGCAATGAGTTAGGGAACAGGTGTGTGTCAAGTATAGAAAGAAGAAGAAAAGCTCTATATACAGATGGAAATTCTGGGGTTACCTTCATGTTAGTACTAAGACAGCATTTCAGAGGTTAAAAAGAAGGTTGGGACAGATGGTGAATAGTTTTTTTTAATTACTAAATTAGTGGCATTATGCTTTCAGGTACTGTCCTGGTGTCACCACACTGAACTGCAAGGATCTCACATAGTTAAAGTAGGAACTCAGTCACACTGGACTTCCCTTAACTCCAGCGAGAAAGACCATTTGTGCTCTCTTGACCTTCAAAACAGGGTGGGGGGATACTAACATCTTATCAACAGTTGTCCCTAGCACACACTACCAAACTGAACTTTGCTTCTGTGTTGTCTAGGAAAGCATTACGGCTGTTAGCACTGGAGTAGCAGCTCCACAGTATGGACACTCATAAGACCATATGAAACTCCACACCCTGGGCCTACTTAATTTACTAATGTATCTCTAACTACTGGAAAGCAGACAATTCAGAGTAAGTTAATCTGCTTTCAATTGCCTGCTAAAATGTTTTTATTCATGAAAAGTTTATGCAAGACATTGATGTGGATCTCTGAGATTAGTTTATTTAGATGTCAGTACGTGGATATCTGAGATCACAAACATCTAAGATCAGCTTGTTTTCCATAGGCACATATGAAAGATAAAGGCTTTTTTTAACTAAAGAAACAGATCCAAGAAAAGCAGTATATTCAGTGGTTCTGAAAGTAAATACAAAGAATGATGCATTGATGTTTCAAGGTACACAAACAGCATTGATAAGATACAAAAAGATGGTTAACAACAGTAAGCTAAAAGCAGGAACATTTTGATGTGACCTATCCGGCTACAATAAAGTTTCAGAAACTAATTGCATAGCTTGAGGTTCCCAATTGCTGAACACAAACTGGGTTTAAAAAAGGCTAGGAAACAGCACAGAAGGGAATACTTTTATGACATCCTCAGTGGTTTTGTAGTCCAGCTCCTCTCATTTTCCCTCTGTTTACTTCTCCATGCCCCTCATAGCTGTGCTGATGCTTGTCTGGGGTAAATGATCTGCTGTAGCATATTTAGCATTGAAAGTGAAGTAACAAATCGGCCTAAACCTGGTTGGTGGTCTTCAGATCATGCACCAGTGCTGTCCTGGGCTCCGTGGTGTAGTGAGAGGTTCATAGAATAGAATCATAGAATCATTTAGGTGGAAAAGACCTCTAAGACCACAAAGTCCAACCACCATGCTTACTACAGCAGGTCCCAAATTGCCACATCTACTCACTTTTTGCATACCTCCAAGGATGATGACTCCACCACTTGCTTCGTAACCTGTTCCAATGTTTCACCACTCTTTCAGTAAAGAATTTTCTCCTAATATCTAATCTAAACCTTCCCTGGCACAACATTAATACACGGTTGCAGAGGATAGTTGTCATCCTCTGAGGCTTCACACTGTGTCTCTGTAATATGCTCACTTCATGCCACTGAGGCACATCTTACAGTTTGGGGACGACTGAAACAAAAGTGGTCCTTTATATCCCTTTCAGTTGTAATCTTTAGCCAACCTGAGTATAACCTCAGTGCAAAGCTTTCAGAATAACTTCCAAATATGGAGTTTGATTAGATAATAGTTGTAGGCCACTTCCAACTGATCTATTCTATTCTATTCTATTCTATTCTATTCTATTCTATTCTATTCTATTCTAAATATAGAAAACGAGCAAAGATTTTAGAAATTCACTCTTTATTTCCATGTGTGAATGTGGCCTATAACACAGTCTATTTCACAGTATCTTTTGTCTTCAATTTGTTGCAACATACCAAGGGCATTCTGGTTCCTTACATGGAAAACAGTTCTTGGTGCCCTTAAACTGAAATCAATAGGACAATTCAATAAACACAGACATCAAAAGATGCACCTTTGTTTCTGATTCAGTCATGAAAGATTAAATTAAACTTGCACTGAGAAGAACAAGAAAACGGCCTTTCTTGGCACTAGTAATTAGCTAATCTGGGATGGCACCAAAAATCCTTTCTTTATTTTGAACCAGTCTGACAAACATTGCAAGTAACAGAACCAGAAAAGACAGAGAACTTGGCAAAAGCTTGCAAAATGGTAAAATCAGCGAAACTGTGTGTTGTTATAAAATATGTACAGAAGGAATACTCCCTCAAGCAGGACACGTCAGTTGCATGGGCACAGTTTAGAAAAACAGTTCCTTAAAGACTATGACTTATGAACCTCTGAAATGGAGGCAGAATAAGTGCCATAGGGGTGCAGTGCAGATGAGAAATGAATTAAGCACAAATGAGGAGAAGAAAACTGGAAGAGTCAAGGAAAGTTTCTGAGGTGGAATACGACATGCCCTAGGAAGACACGGAAAGTTAGGATGAAAAGAAATTCTCCCTGCAGGCACAGACCTTGTCTATTATGTTTTGCAATACTTCAGGAATTAGGTTAGAGGACAATGCTTTAGTAGTTTGCAAAAATCCTTCTTTTCAATAAGAAAAAACATATATGTATCTCTATACCTAGAATTGCAAACATACTGATGCTTCTGTCCCTATCTACTTATAAAGGGCTATATACGGAAGTTAATTATTACAGTGTGCTTTTCTATTGTACTGTAAATCTTCTTCGAAGGGGTTGAAAAGTTTATGACAAAAGAGAAGTTTATAAAGAGTGTGAAGAAAAGTCTGCTGATATTAGTCAAATTATTATTTGGAATATATAGTCACAGACTGTCATCTTAAGCCTGTCTTACTGCAGGTTAGATACTACCTTAAAGAGTCAATACCATTAGCATCAAAAATTAATATATTTTTTTAAACTGTCAATTTTGAAGACCTTTTTTCCTAATCTTTTAGGATGGAATATTTTCATCTTCTTATTTGAGATTTCTTTCTAGACAGAAAACAATGTTATAAAGAAAAATATTAAATTTAAGAAAGATAAAATAAAGGAGGTTTTCTGTGATAGCTTTTTTGGATGCTCTCATAACATTATTTGTTACAGTTTCACTTAAGAGAAAAAAAAAACATTTCAGAAAAAGCAAAAAGAACTAACTGTGCAAAGCAGAATATCCAGTTCTTGCCCAGGGCTGCTTATGACGTCAGTATCTTAATAAATCATGATAAAAACAATGTTTCATATTCATAGACATGGTATGTTCTGAATTTATGAAAATAAGTAAAATAGAAGGGTACAAATGATAGCTGTCATCAGCTTGCACATCTGGTTACCCAGAAGGATTATAGAAATACTGTCAGAGCATGCAGGGATCAGGGTTAGGAGTCCACGTGGGAGTTACCCTGGCAAAGGGCATGAAGGCCAGAAAGAAGGGCTTCTGCAGGTGCATCAGCAGCAAAAGGAAGACAAGGAAAGATGTGGGTCTGCTGCTGAATGGGGCAGGGAACCTGGTGACAGGTGACACAGAAAAAGCTGGGGAAACATATGCTGCATTTGCCTTGATCTTCACTGGTAAGATTTACCTTCACAGTCACAGGTCTCAGAGACCGAAAGAAAAATTTGGAGCAAGGAAGACACACCATCAGTGAAGGAGGACCAGGTTAGGGAACGTTTAAACAAACTGGACATACTCAAGTCCATCAGACTTGACAAGATATACCATGAGTACTGAGGGAGATGGCTGATGTCTCTGTGAGGTCACTCTCAATTATCTTTGAAAGCTCATGGTAATTAAGAGAGATTCCTGAGCACTGGAAAAGAGCAAATGTCACTCATCTCCTAGAAAGGGCCAGAATGAGGACCCAAAGAAATACAGGTTGGGTCGGTCTGTCCTCGATCCCTATACAGATGGTGGAGCAAATCACCCTGGAAACCACTTCAAAATGTATGAAGGACAAGATCATTAGGTATAGTGAACACGGATTTATGAAGGGTAAAATATTCCTGCTCAACCTGATAGCCTTCTGCATTAAAATGGCCAGGCCAGTGAACATGGAGGGAGCAGGGGATATTGTTTACATTAGCTTTGAAAAAAGCTTTTGATGTTGTCTCCCTTAACCACCATAGACTAGTAGATCAAGTATAGGTTAGGTAAGCACTGAGTGAGGCAGGTTGACAGCTACCTGATCTACCAGCCTTGGAGGGTTATGATTTGGTGCACAAAGTTTAGATGGAGGCCAGTCCCTGGCAGTGTTCTCAAGAGGTCTCTCCTGGGGCCAGTGCTGTTAAACACCTTTAATGGTCAAGATGATGATGCAGAGTGATGTCTGCAAACAATACAAAATTGGAAGGAGTGGTTACAAGCAAGATGGTTGTACTGCCTTTCAGAGAGATTTTGACAAACTGGAGAAATGGGCCACCAGGAATCTCATGGAGTTCAGGAAAGGAAAAGGCCAAATCCTGTACATGGGAAGGAATAATTCCATGCACCAGTAAAGACTGGGGAATGAATGGCTGGAAAGCAGCTTGGCAGGAAAAGACATGGTGGTCCTAGTGGACAACAAGTTGACCATGACCCAGCAATGCGCCCATGCAGCAATGGTGGTCAACGATGTCCTAGGCTGCATTAGGCAATTAGATCCTTACCCCTTTACTCAGCGGTACTGAGACACATCTGGAATAGTGTGTCTAGTGCTGGTCATCCCAGTGCAAAATAGGGGTGGATATACTGGAGAGAGGCCCATGAAGAGCTAGCCAGATGATTAAGGCCTTGGAGCTTGGGTAACTGAGCACTGGAACAGGTTAACTTGAGAAATAATGAAGTTTCCATTGTTGAAGATACGCAAAACACAACTGGACATGGTCCTGGGCAATGTGCTCTGGCTGACCTAGCTTTCAGCAAGATGTTGGAATCAATGACCTTCTGTGACTCTAAATTCTGTCAAACAGGTAGACAGAGATTGCTTAATTTCACTTAAAATGTAGGCTTTTAAATAGAAATCTAAACAGAAGTTTAAAAGGAAATTCATTGCTTTTGCATGTATTATGAGCCATAGAGAAACTGTTAAAGTCATTTATGGGAACTATCCACAATGGATAAAACAGGTTAACCATCAGTCCTTTAGGAATAAAAGGATGGATATCATGTGCACTAAAATATTTTCAGTCTTCCACTCATGTTTCCCTGACACCTTCTACTGCTGTACTCCATTCTATTAGTTTATATCTATGCACGTGATGAGGCAGCATGGAATTTCATTGGTATAAACTTGGGCAGACCACAACAAGCATGTAAAAGCTATAAAACTCCCTCCTTTTTATCATTCTGCGTGTTTCTGTTCTGTGTATGTTGTAAGGGAGAACTGTAAACTGGAATAACCACGATATCTTTGCCCTGGGGAAGTAGACAAATAAAAGTAAAAGATATTTCTAGGGATTACTTCAGGAAATTATTGGATATTCTTTATACCTTGCCCAAATTCTATCAGCCTTCTTTATTCTATTGAGTATGCCCTTACATTGTAAGTAACTCCATGTGAATACATGAAAGAGGCTTTTTGAAGAGGAAAATTCGTAGTCATGAGAATTAAATGTTCTTTTGTGGAGGTACCTATGCCTTTCCATTGATACTGAAAGACGTCTAGACACGTAATCTGAACGTTGAGAATACCACCTGCTTTAACCAATGGACATTGTGAACATTCCCTGGGCAAATTAACCTGATAGTATCTGACTCTAAGGTGTCGTAGCAAGTCACAAGGATGTTTTTGCTATGAATTTCCTCCTATCAAATAGAATGTGTAAGAAAAGAAGAAGTGTGACTTGCAGATCATTATCGCTTTCAATTGACTGGGAAGATATGTAGGCCATAAATGAAAGTAATTGCTTTGGAAAAATTTGAAATGATGACTGTTCTGGACCAATTGAGGCTTTTTAGGTTTGTTAGAATACATAAATGGACTCAGATGAGCTCTCCAAAAGTATTTCATAACTATTGATTATAGACCGAAGAATGGTTTTCATTTCTAACATCTGCCACAGGTGAAGACCCAAATATCATCATTAACCTAAGACATCGACCAGTAAACAACCACAATATTGGATTCAGAAGATGAGAAACAAGCTAAGGAAAGAGGAGAAATAAATGGGAAGAAAGGAAGAGTTTATGAATAGTTTACTCCAATAAAGGTCAAAAAATGTCTATATAAATAGTCTTGTGGATCCAGAAGGGAAATATCTGGTTTTTTCCTTTCAAGAAAAAAGACTGGTTAGATTACTTCCAGACAATTAATATATCACACATTTTTAGTACAACCTACTCAGGTAAACTTGAAGCTAGGACTTCAGCTTAGAGAGATTGTGAATAATCATTGAAAGTCAGCACAGGTTACATGAGGTTACATGCTACAATTCTGAAAGACTCTGAGATCCAGTATCTATACCAGAACCTGACATTTCCAGCAAAGATGTGTAAAATACCAGCAAAAATAAATTTTTCAAGGTCAAGTTACCCTGAAGATTTTCCCAAAAAAAATTTATCCTCTCCAGGGGAGGAGGAGGAGCAAACACTGATCTCTTCTCTGGCAACCAGTGATAGGACCAAAGGAATGGCAGGAAGATGTGCCGGGGAAGGTTTACTTTGGGTATTAGGAAAAGATTCTTCACCCAGAGGATGGTGGAGCACTGGAATAGCTCTCCAGCGAAGCAGTCACAGTGCCAGGCCTGACAATATTCAAGAAGCATTTGGCCAATGCCCTCAAACACACGGTGTGAATGCTGGGGTTGTCCTGTGCAGGGGTGGAGTTGGACTCGACAATCCTTGTGGGTCCCTTCCAGCTTAGGATGTTTTATGATTCTGTGAGTCTAAATTTTAGCAGGTAGTGTATTCTCTCAGCTCTAGTGATGCAGCCAGCAATAGTGTGGGATATAGAGACAGCAGAATTGTTTCTTTATTCCTGATTTCGAAACAACTAATTGAATGTTCTTGAATAACACTGTTGCTTCAGTTTTGTTTAATTAATAGCGCTGTCATCCAAATTCTTTCACAAAACCCTAGGAGATCTTTGTATGAAAATCATTATAAATATATGGAGCACTTTTTTATTTCATTATTATTGTACCAATAAACTTTGCTGCTATTCACATTTAGTTTTCTACTCAGAGCACCTGCAGTACTAAGACTACGAAGTTTATTGCAATACCACACATTTTTTCAGTGCCAGTGCTTTGGCACCATTCCAACAGGGGGAATTTTTGACATCACCAAGACCAACGGGACAGTTCCTTACTGTAAAAAAGAAATAAATCCCTCCCTTTAGTGCCTAAGCAAATGTTTAAAACCTTAGATTTATCATCTATTTTTGAAAATCTCAGTTGAAACTTTTGCAAAAACTGCAACATATTTCTTATTTATGGATCATTAAGTTATTGAAAGCTGCTTATGGGTCAGTTGCTTACAGAGTATTGAGAGACAAGGTGCTGCTCACTAGAACTGGTAAGTATTACAAAGTACCTATGAACATGCATTTTGAATACAAATCAGAAAATTTCCATTACATATGCAATCTCCTTTTTTCATTTCCCATTATACACTCAGCATTATTATTGAAGAAACTGAGTTTTATAAAAGCTCATACAAATGCTCATTTCCTCGGTCTACGATCTGACACAAGGAAATACTGATAAGGTTATCTGTTTCTTTATTGGACTTATTAATTTTTGCTGAGTATATTCAAAGACATGGTGTATCATTTAGAGTAGGCAATGCAAAACTCAACATTGAGGAGGAAGAAAAACATGTTTATTTTGCAGTGCTGTGATAGGTCAGTTTTGAACTCCAGAACTGCTGGTGCTCAGAATTTCTGAGCAGCAGTTATTCAGTATCTCCAAAAACCATCTTCACTAACACTGAAACAGCTCAAGTATCATAGTTTCTTGTATATAAAATATTTCAAATCAATAAATGAAAAATAAATTTTGTTTAGCGTGAGATCATTAGGACAATAAAAACTAATCTGTGTCATTTTACTGCTAGAGAAGATAGAATTTGATTCAGATTGATTTTTCTCTTAGTTGTTCAAAATTTTAGTAGAAGACTTTGTTCTGTTTTAATGCATGTTGCCTTTTCTTATAACATTATATTCATGCAATTAATATATAAGATATTAAATCATTTTTCTACTTTAAAAAAAATTGTTGGAAATATTTTGGGAAGAAACAAATCCTCCCCAGGAATTTCTGTGAAGAAATAAATGCACACAAGCAACTTCTGGGTCAGATGCTTTTAGGACTTAGTGAGCAGGAACAGCTGAAAAATTCAGCATGTAGCTGAGCTATTGTACATGGCCATGTCCAAGACACCTGCCTAAGACTTCATTTGCATGTGGTTATTGGGTGTGCTTAGAAGTCCCAGTTGTTATGTAGCTGACTGAGCTGCTGGAATATCCATCACATTCAATGTTGAGAGAACCATTCAACAAAATTCACCAATTTTTCACATTCCAATGAAAGACAAGTACAATGAGGAAAAAAATATCTACTGAGAGAAGTACAAAGGTACAGGCAGCTCAGTAAAAAAGTCAGAATTTGACTCACATCTTCACCAGAACATTAGTTGGTTCCTTTTCCTGTGGGAAGTTGTGCAGAGTTATCAACATCTTAGGCCTATTGTCCAGTGAAAGGGTATTCCCTCTGATGTTTTGCAGAATAAAAGGCAAATTGGGAAAGAACAATCCATAAACCCTTTTAATTCTTATGAATTACAATAGCATCTGTCTTTTTTTGTTTATTTTATGCATATGTATATATACATCAGGTTCTATATACCTATAAATTTGTGTAAGCATATCCATGTTGGTTGTCACAGCCAGACCTTTGTAGACCGGTATCACTGTAGACAGGTCTCATTGGAAATACTAAGGGCCAAAAGGGCATAAAGTTCAAATAATTCTCTTGCCCTTCCAGGTGGTTCATCACTCTAGGTCAAGTTCAAGATTTATTGATTATGTAGCTTAAGGGAAGGTCACATAGCTGCAAACTGCTTTCCCTTGGGTATTTCACTCAAGTAGGATATTTTTGGGCTAGTTGGGATCTCATACCGGTTACCAGACGGGTCTAAGGCTACTGAACAAAACAACAGACAAAGCATAATTTAAAATCATAAAGAGATTATGCAGTGGCCAGAGCTGTATATTTACCATTTTTATAAAGTGCTTTAAAGTAACATTTTGGCCTTTTGATATTTGTAGGGATTTTTTTTTGCAGGTGTCATAATTATTTCTAATATATATGCGTTACAGTTTGGTCTCTTTGTTTAAACAAAACACTTTGATTACCTATGCTTGCACTGAATGATCCCATTCAACAGAAATTTTCTGTTATCCATCCTGCATCTTAGTCAAAATACTCTGAGATTTTCTGATTTTACATTCTGCTTCTGTGAAGAGGATCATCCAGGCTAACCGAGTCTTCTGCGGAGCTGTGGGTTTTTTTGAAACTGAAAGGGTGGAAAATGTAAAAAAAAAAAAAGGCCTGCAGTATGCCTCTTCTGATGAGCCCTTGAGGAGAGAGAGCTCAAAATGATCATCTATTTAAAAAAATATACAACGTTCTGTCGCATGCAAATTACCAGAGATCCAACTCACATACTTCATATCCCAAAAGGAGGAAATAGAGCACAGTTGACAGATGTCATCAGTTGACTTAAATGACTGCATAAAAATTCACAACATAAGTCTTTTATCTACAAGCCCTGCATGTTTAAAAAAAAATGTGCCAGTGGTTATAGGCTGCTACTTTGACTGTTAAGCCTTTGTCACCTGCAATTCCATGGATAAACAGTTCTAAATTATGTACCTTGTTAGTCTAACTCAACGATATCAATATTGTAATATAAAATGCTAAAGACATATTTTTAAAATAAAAATAAAGAACTGAGAAATTAATCTTGTGCATGTATGTTTGTTTATGATCCAATGTGCAACATTTTTATAGGCTGCATGTCTGAAAGGAGGTATATATAATGATGTTTAATGTGCAGCTGAGAGTAAAATTATTGCAGTTTTATATATAGGGAAGCCATATAACAAAAGAGCAGTAGCTAGTGTTTGCCCTTATATGAGATGCAGTCATATAATAGAGAGCCTTAAAGCTAGGGTTTACTGTACTTTGGGAATTAATCACATAAACTATAAATTGGGTTCAACAGGCTGGCTGGGTAAATAGGCGCAGCTAATGAGGACACTATGAGATCTTATAAGAGCGCTGACTGCCCCAGGACAAAAGTGCCGAGCTGCACCTGATGGAAAACTAGAAGACATCAAAGCATAAAGGATTAGTGCTCTCACAGTGTTGAGAAATGGCCAGGGGGAGATTCACCAACTTATTACCCACATCCAAGCTAATCCTGTTATCTGCAAAATATGACTGTGTTCAGGAACTGCCACCACCTAAACTTGCAGGAGACTAATTCTGTGTTTACATGGACAAAAGTGCAGGGAATTTCCATCTGGGCAAAGAATATAAGAGATGAGAATTTTTAAGGGATCCTTTGTATCAAATGCATGAAGAAAGGAAAATATAAAATTAGCTCTCTAATGGTTAATCTGTGTCCTATATGGATATCCTATAGGACAGAATTCCTTCTCTAAGAATACAGGGCAAAAGTCACACCCAATTTGTTCTCTCTTGTTTAGTTGGAATGTACTTATACTTTCCTAAAAGAAAATCAAAATACATTGAAAGTAACTTTGAAGATGAAAGGGATCGATTGTCCCCCAATATCCCCGCTGAGGAAATCTTTTGTGCAGCAAATGTCTGCCTGATGGTTTTTTCAGTGCCATAAAAGAAGGTGAAAAATATCCCAGGGTCCTTGCTGCCACACCACAAAATATAATTCATTATCCACCCTAAGGTATGTGAGTAGGCTCAATTTTTTTTTGGAAAAGGTTTGTAATTATCAGTGCCAGAAATCTCATCTTTCTTATACCAAAGATCCACCTGGTACAGCCAGCACCTATGGTGAATAAAGGACCTTAGTTTTCAATTTGAATAAAACAGAAATAACAGACCCAAACAATACCTTTTGGAGCAGATAATTCCAGGGAAAAGGAGATGATATACGGGAAAGATTTCCAACTTATATTTAATCTAAACATGCAATATATTTCTTCCAGTGTCTCATCAGCACCAAGTATGGTTGCCTTCAGAGCACAGTTTAGGTGTGATTACCCAGGGAAGCCCGTGGTTAAGTATTTATTTGGCATTAAGGAACACCCCTGGCACACAGATCTTGCAGGCAAGGATTTATCTAGTTATCTAAGGGAAATGATTAATTTTGCACGTTTTAATTTTTAGGGATGCAAGAATACCAAAGTGCTTGGTGAATAAAAAGAGCCATAGTAAGGACGGCATTGCCTGTGGGCTTCCCTTGGCTTTTTTTACTGTGGTTGCTTTTTGACAACACCATACCTAAATTGGGAGAATATTGCAATTAGCAACCACCCATCAGCAATGAAAAATAAGCACCCCAGTGCGCTGATATTTCTGAATCACAAGAAAGGACTAGGGGACGATTGGTGTGGTGCCCCAGGATACCTGTGGAAACAAGTGAATACCTTTGACTTGCTTATCAGCCCCTTCCCACTTGTGTCCTTCTAACCCTGGGCTCCTCTTTTCCTTTTCTACTAGCATCATCTAGTCTTGCAGTGACCAGATTGTCTCATCAATAAATTCCTGGATTATTCTCTAACTTTCAGTGAATCCTCCCCTGCCTATGTACATGTATCTCTTGATGTCATAAAAATGATCAGTGAACATATTAAAAGACCAAGGACCATTTATTGGATAATTCCACAGTGTCATTAATATAACTGATATAAACTGATAATTCAGACATTGAAATCTATCAACGGCCTCTTGATTTTACTGAGGTCTTTCTTTTGGAGAGCAAAGAATGTTTAACAATTTTTAAAGATACATAAATGTTCAACTTCAGGAACTTTTTTAATAGAGATCTCTCTTCTTTCAGTTTTCATTAGGATAGGTATTCTAATTTTTTTTATTTTATTGTATTTTTCCTAAAATATTTTTTTAAGAAACACTACAATTGAAAAAGTGTCAATTGTTGGATTCAAAGCCACATAATTGAATTTCATCAGTGCCTTATTCAATTCAAAATAGATCCATAGAACTTTTCAATTTACTAAAGAATCTTTTGCAGTTTGGTAACCATCCTAGGAAATCTGAAGATCCATTACAGCCACTTCCCTAGCCAGGTGTTTCAGACATCAGTGTGCTATCAATGAAGTGACGAACAGCTTAGGATAAGACATAGGTGGTTAGAAAAACCCACTAGAAAACTAAAGAGGGACAGATTTACAACTGTTAAAAAATGAACTAGTTATACAGGGCACTGATAATCATATAAAGATCTGCATAATTATCTGATTATGAGCTGAAAAATATTTCTTATTTGTTCAACTTATTTAAACCAAAACAAATAAATGGAAGAAGATAAAATACTGTGCGTTTAAACAATGAAGAAAAACAAAACCTGATCCCTGCCTGAAACCTGCAGGTATCCACATGGTAAGAACTTTTTCCCTTCTGGTTTTAGACTCAACTGATCAAATGGGAAGAGGAAATGAAAATTAATTGTAACCACTAATGATTTTTCTTTTGTAATTTGACATTCATAAACACTACTTTGGGTGACAGACCAGAAGCTTCAAAAGAGATATTAACAGCTAAAGAAAAACACTAAGTTTGAAGCTATGATTTATTCAAATCCTTTATTTGACCTGAGATTGGAGAGTGCTGACAAAAGCAAAAGGGTTTATTGGTTACTGTAGGACTGGATGATGCCAGGAGAAAAAGAAAAAAGGGCTCCAGAATTAGAAAAGACACAAGTTCAGGTTGGGTCTATTATTTTTCTCTGACCTCTTGCCAGGGTTTTATTTGTCCCCATCCTGCACCCCCCCCCCAGTAAATTCATAGGCAGTAATCCTGATAATCTTTACTATTTGATTCTGAAGAACTATAGATCTCTCTTGGCAAATCCAGCTGTGATAAGAATTCAAAAATTTGCCTCCTAAGCCTTCCTTACTCTTGTAAACTTTGACGCATAACACATAAATCTCAAAATTGACCAAGATTCACCCAAAATGCATGAATGAAGGCCTTCAGCAATAAGTCCCTGATGATCCCAGAGCGGATATATACAATTTTACTTGGCCCTGGGCAGCCACCACCTCCACTTGGTCATCCTTGCATTATTCAACAAGTACGGACATTTACACATTTATGTAAAACAGTTTCCTAACTGGAGAAGATGTAAAACTACATAGGTCAACATCTCCTCCCCTTTCACCTCCTCCCCTCATCACATCAGAGAATGCTGAAAACAGTTTATATTTTTTTAGATTGAAAGGAATATTTTTTTCTTTGTAGTCCTAGGTGGACTACAAAAAGTGGCAATAATGTAGTCCTTGTCTTGCCACTACATCCTTCTGGAAAGGGAGCAGAACTAAGTCTACAAAGGATCTTGTTTCTGTTAACTAAAAATTTTGCTTTTCTTCCCCAAACCCATGAAAAAGTTCAATATAGCAAGTTTCAAACTACTTAATGTTTTTTTTCTTTATAATTGCAGAACTATGATGTCTTTGTTTTCTCTGTATTGATGTTTTAAGCTTTTGAAAACTAAGCTTGCCCAGAAAAGCAACAGCCTGTTCATCTTCAGTGCACGCATTTAAGGGAAGTGTGATGAGGCATTTACGTCACTTAACCCCATATAACTAAAAGTTAGTTCTCAAAATTAAATTCAGTGGGGATCTTGGTTCAAGAATATTTAAACCAGATGACTATATATGTTTACAGTATACATAGTTGTATTTAAGCCAGTCGATCTGTGCAGTCTATTGGAACCGTCAGCATGCAACTCATCATCAAAAATAGGTATTAAAGCATGAACTGCTTAAAGATGTCTGAAGGTAGATTGGGTGAATTGCATGTTTTCTGACTCTTTTTTTTCCAGCCATGAATGTCCACACTTCATTTATTGTTTTTCTATTTCATAATATCCTTTTACCCAGAATAGAAACATTTTCAGGGACTGGATGAAGTGCAGCTTTCTGTTTTTATGTTTGCCTGATCTTCCAGGAGGCTGAAACAGAGACAAAAGTGAACACTTTGTTCTGATTCCCCCTTCATAGTCTGCCAGATTCACAATTTTCATTTTATGATGAAAACATCTTTTAAATGGTTCCTCCATTGTACATTTTTCCATAACTGGAATAAACATCTATTTATATTAGTGCTATTGTTGTTGTTGCTGGCATTACAGGTGTGCTTGAGTCGGTTGAGAAGAGGTAGGTGATGTGCATGCATTTGACAATGGTCACTATAATTTGAAACAGCTAACTATAAAGTGAGTGTTGTCATCTTATTCTTTTAGAGGGTGACCTTGTGTGGAAAGACAGTTGAGAACCCAAAGTCACACAAAGAAGTCTGTGCTATATTCAGTCACTTCTTCAGAGTCAAAATTTCTTCCGTCACATAGAATTGCAGAATCATTAAGATTGGAAAATACCTCTAAGATCATCTAGTCCAGCTGCCAGCCCAGCACCACCATGTCTACTAAACCATGTCTTCAAGTATCACATCCACACGTTTTTTAAACACCTCCAGGGAAGGAAACTCCACTACTTGAAGCCCTTCGTTCCTATACTAAGTTTCCCTCCAGGGTATCTCCTTAGTGCAACCAGGAGATACAGTTTTTCATAGACCTGAGCTAAAATGAACCCAGCTTCATCATATAATGAAGCTTTCTGGGACTCTTGGCATTGTCCTTGGTACTTCTGCAGCAGGACAATTAAAAGCAGGTGAACTGCAGAGTGAACATAAATTTAACTGCTACTGCATTATGGATAAAATGAGAAATATCATATCTTAATCTTTCTTGCTTTATGCTTTATTGTCAAAAAGGGCTAACATATATTTTGGATTGCCTCCATGCTAGGACACCTGATGCTCTGTTTGCTTGTGTTGGTATAGGACAATTGATACAAAAGTGATGACATAAATCTCTTCGAGTTCAGTTGTAGCAGCGGAAAGTTAAACAATGACAAACACATAACATTAAGTCATATTTTGCAAGGTACATTTAAAATTTTAGGATAAACTGAGATGCAGGAAAGGCCTGAGGTGAGAAGTGTCTTTTGAGTCGTCAGTGTACTCTGCGCCTGCTTATGGCCATATTTGGCTGGAAAGCACTAATTAGATTAGATATACTTGTCTAGAAGGCAGAAAGCTTAAAACATTAACTTTTTAAACATGTGCATACATTTGGAATTTAACATAGTCTGCTTTTTGGAGGTATATTCTAGGTAAATATCTTGCCAGCATGATGTTATCCTTTAATTTCTCAAAAGGAAATACACTGTTTCAGAGTCAAATCTTGTTCTTACACTCATGCATGTTACTTTTACACGGTATTCAGAGAAAACTAGGAATCCAAAAAAGGCACTAACACGTTCTTTTTTAGTTCATTTATTTGTTTATTATCACTGAGGAGAGGGCTAAATAAGCAATTTTTTTCTTCAGTAGGGATTGTTCAAAGTTTCCAGAGCGTGAACAACCTTAAAATCTCTTGTCTTTGGATAAGGCAATGGGCAAATACAAGATCCCATGGCAATCTATCTTTCATTGTTTCCCTCTGATCTACTTGATTCTTTGCTGAGGCACACAAGACCATTGCCTAAACAGGGTTACAGAAAACTGAACAGTAAAAAATATCTTCTCTTTGGGAATAGCATAAACTTGGAGAAACTCTGTTAATGTCAGCAAAAATTCCCACTGGGAAGACTGAGAGTAATATTGGGTCAAGCAAGCCTGTGAAGTGATAATTTGTACACTGGGGAGTCAAAATGGATGAGTGTTTTTGAGATCACTTTTTGTAGCATTCACAAGGTGAATAGGCAGAACTGATTTCTGCCCTTAAAAGTACAATGCTTTCTCTTGGTCTACTCATTGATTTTAGTGGTCTGGATGAACTTGTGAGGGCAGAATGAAGAAAGTCTGTCTCATTTTGAAACCACTTAATGGACAAAGTGAGAAAGAAGAGCCAAGCCCTGTAGGTTTTACTTAACTTCAAGGTCTGTGCTCATTCATTTTTCTGTTTTTAAGGCAAGATCCTACAAACACATGGGAATGTGAAGGTTTTTTTAATTCAGTATTATGGTCCATAAATAATTATTCTGGGATTTAGGAGGCCTTAGGAGTTCCTTTTATGAGACTTGGGTTCAAGAACCTAATCTTCTGGATATTTATAGTGTGACCTTGGGAGACCTGCAATTTAGGAAGTGCATCACCCTATTCTACTTATCTTGCATTCCACTGCAATCCAAAGTTTGGGATTATGTCATTAGACTTTCATTGTACACTGTGGACATTCCCGAATATAAAATTCCCCTATCAACAAAGCTTGAACTTTCACAGAGTATTTGTTTGGCATCTTGGGCTTCAGTCTTCTTAGGAGATGACTGTCTAAACCTTTATCTGCAGGCTGATATATCTTTTTTTCTCAAGCAATTTTAATTTCAAGGGATTTTCAACTCTCAGAAAATGTCCTATCTAAAAATAGGAAAGCATTTTTTTAACCTGTTCCACTTGATAGACATTGGATGTGACGCTTCTGTGTCTTTCAGACATTGTGGTATGAAACAAATAAAGTTCCAGAAAAGTCGGAAGGTAATTTTTCCATTGTTTGTAAGGATAAGATAGGATATATGGTTAATGTTAACTCAGGTAAATCCTACCTTCCACTGACTTGGACAAGCAGTAGAGTTGCCTGTTTGTGAATCCTAATGTGGTTTAACCTAATATGCCATCTATCAACTGCCTTGGACTGGGATGAAATAGTCCCAGGATTCCTCTGTATTCAGCAGAGACAGATCTATACCTCCATAATATATTTAGAGCTTAGATGGGCCTCCTTGCTCTCTGAGGAGCTCATTTCTGTGCACGTTGAACAGAAGGCATTGAGAAGACTTGGTAAAGAGAAATTTGGTATGAAACTTATTCGTCTTCAGTTCTGCCTACATTAGACTGTAGGCCAAAAGTCCTTAAGCCTT
The DNA here is from genome assembly GCA_033558185.1 of Dromococcyx pavoninus. NCBI lineage: Eukaryota > Metazoa > Chordata > Aves > Cuculiformes > Neomorphidae > Dromococcyx > Dromococcyx pavoninus. The sequence continues at coordinate 233,475 of JAUMJL010000383.1, read as the reverse complement.
TGACAGAGACAGACCTTACTTATTTTCTGAATTGCCTAATCCTAAATGTGCTTAAATCCCTTCCTGCCCCACTTCCTGTTCAGGGTTGCTTTAGCTACCCATACATAGCTGGACATGTCTGCTTTGGAGACAGACATCATAATCCAGGCTTAGGCACAACAATGTCTGATTCTCACTCTAGTCTCTTTGGAAGGTGCTTGAAACGTGGGACATACCCAGAAGGTGATCTGCCAGATAAACTGTGCTGTGAAAGTGATATTTTTTTCTTTTTAAAAATAAAGTGTTTCATCTTAGGGAAGTGTGAAGTAGTCCAGGGTCCTGCCTCCAGGACTACATTGGTTTAATAATCCCTGAAGGTCTAATGTTAAAAGTAAGTATATTTTGGGGAGTTTTGACAGAATTGTCACCCCTTCTCAGAGGAATACTGTAACTACAAGACTAAGTTAGCCTTCCTCTAACCTGTTTACCATATAACTGCATACATTTTTTTCTCCCTCCTCCTCAAGTACCTAAGATAAGGTACTATGTAGCCTGGCAATAAAAGTATTCACAGCCTGAAAGACACGAGTATAATCCAGCTCAGAATGCTTAACCCCTTGAATTCACATCTCCCACTTCACCATTACAGAAATAGCAGGTAATAATATTTGCACCCCTTAAAAGGGATTAGATGAGTTGCATCCCAAAACACCCAATGTTTCATACTGATTTCTTATGCTCTTGAGAGACGAAAGCCAGGCTAGATAGGTCTAGTCAACAAGAATAAGGAAGGATCACCATTAGGCAGACCTGACCTGACTTTTCAGAAGTAGCAAAGAGAATTTGCATGGTTACTTAAGTCATACTGAACTACCATAGGCCAAATGTCGAAAAAGTCAGTGTCAAAACTTGGACACAAAAGAGATGACAGGATTCTCTACCTTTTGACATGCAGAGGTTTAAATTTCATCAAAGCAACAAACAGGAGATTTGTACTGAAGTCCACTCCAGTCCTTAGTTAATCTATCCCTCAGTTCCCATTTTTAAATGTGAGTATTGAAGCAGGGGTTGTGAGATTAAATCTGTTGAGGATAATGAAGTATCCATATGCTGTGGTGATGGTTATCACCAAAAGACTCAGGAAAGGAGTGGTCTCAGTAAATTACTGAACAAACTTACTCTTGAAAAGGTTCTGAGACCAAGCCCTTAAGCCAAGATATCACTGAAGTCTCAGCAAACAAATCAGATGTGTTGTGTCTCAGAAGTGACCTAGTTCTGCAATGGATAGGGCTTTCTCCTCCTTGCAGCACTGAAAAGCTTCTGCTGATTGGAACAGGGATGTCTTGGAGTTCTCTACATTACTCCAGAGATGCAAGAGGGTGTCTTCTTCTCTGTCCCAGCTCTGAGCAGGGCTTTTTTTTTATTGTCCCTTGTACATTAAGTTTCACAAAGCATTATGCATAGAGCTATGTGTATCTAGGGACCAAGAGACAATTCAGGTTTACCAAAGAGAGATTTAAACAAAAAAAAAAAAAGGAATAGAGGCTTGGGAATGTTCCCGAGGAAAAGTTGCTCTCTTACTCTTAAAAGGATACATAACCCTGTACAGTCAGAGTTTGCATAGTGCTGTGTACATGCTTTTAATGAGTATTGAAGCCAGAAGGCTTTCCTATTATATTTGCAAAGTTGGCATTACCTTTCCATGGTTCTAGGTGAAGTGGTAGTACAATACCCACAATTCCTTCAGCTCCCCTACCCACTGCAGTTTCAGCTATAGTAGCTGACAATGTAATACTCATTCAGCAGCTGATTATAATTAAAAATATCAGAATAATTAAAGTCCTCAGCTTGACAAGCAGAGCCATAACTTTGCCTTCAGACATTCCTCTCTAATTAGTTAATTAATCCTAATGCAAATTATAAGCAATAATTAGTCAGCCAAGCTTGACATAAAAGTCTGCTGACTTACAGCTAAAAGGCTTTTCTGGTTGTTGGTTTGTAGCTTCTTAAGGTGTCTTTTGTCCACTCATAGCTTCTGTGTCTCCGGTCCTGTTAACTTGCTGCTGATATATAGATATGCAAATTAGTTTCCAGAGTGAGAAAACATGGCTATAAAAATTTGCAATACCATAGGCAATATTTTATTTGCTTAATAAACTGGATCGTCAAGATGTGTATAGAATATAAAATATCACATATGCATTCTAACATAATAGAAATGCATGATTTTATACAAATACATACATTTAAGACCCTTCACATTCCCAGGTTTAGCAGAATACATCTGCCTGTAGATGGTCCAAGATGTTCTGGACAATGACATAATGTAAAACCCAATGTGATTCTAAGATTAGGCTAGATTCTGATCTCCCATATCATAAATTAAATCAAATTCTTTTGTGCCAGGACAACCGGTATCTGATTCATATTTTTCCATAGGTTTTTAACAGATCAGGACTCTGTTAAAGTGAGATAATTTGAATTATCACCAGATAAATCAGAAGTGTGAATATTGCATTTCACGTGCAATGCAGCTGATATTGGTGTGTTGCATTCCACAAAGCCACAGGGTTGACATAGCACAGAAACACTCACAATTGACTTGGAACACCCATGGATGCTAAAAATTCCTTTAAAGCATTTTGTCTGAAAGTATTTCTATTTATACAAAAAAGCAACGTTCCAGTGTTTAAAAAAAAGTGGAAGACAAAACTGGAAAATCATTCAGAAGGTATAATACTTTGTGGTGAATATATGAGTACACTTGCTCTAACAGAGTGATAGTACGTGCATTTTTTATATATATATTGTACTATACTTGCTTCCATTCTAGCTTTTCATATCATAGAATCATATCATAGAATGGTTTGAGTTGGAAAGGACCTTAAAGCCCATCCAGGTCCAAACCCCCTGCCATGGGCAGGGACACCTTCCACTGAATCAGATTGCTCAAAGCCTCTTCTAGCCTCATTGTAAAGTTAAAGGCAAGTGGATCACAGCACCATAAGACACCTGTCCACATATTGACATACACATATTTTCTGGTGACAGTTTAATCATGTCAAACTATAAAGAACGAAATCCAGAAGCATGTGTTTAACCTGTACTCTTCTGAGCCAATGCAGTTACATTTCCTGTGCTGGTAACAGACTATTGAGAACAGAAATTAAAAAAACTGGAGTCAGGATAAAAATTTATCTGAATTCCCTTGAATTTGTATCATTTTGATTAAATGTAGCATTTTAAGCATCTTTAATTTAGCTTCAGCAAAACTGTAGTCAAGACCCATTCTTGTTTGTTAATCTTCTTGCTGTTCATCTCACCTGACTTTAACTGTCCGAGCTATGGTCATAAAGACCCAAATAGATGTCCTTTAGAGTTAGGAATGGAAAGAGATTCATGTTGTAGTCTGGCCAGAATCACCCCTGGGGATACCGATCTTCTTCCACTGTCTACAGAGGAAAGATAAGGTGAAGATAGCCCTGAATTAAGCCTCTCAGTTAAGTGCCTAAAGCTGGGTGAGAAAATCTGAGCTTTGTTAAAGAGTTTGAATGGTCCAAAATGTGAGATGACCTTACCCATTTATAGCGTTACCCTACTGTCACTTGGTGAAATGAATAAAATAGAACAAGAGCTATTATTCAGTAAATCACACAAGGGATTTCAAAAAAAGCTCTTTTCAGGCAATTTGATTTTCAAATTTTCAAGCTGCACAGGGAAACCCAAATCATTCAGGAATGAGCAGGCACATTTTCATGTTCAGGAGGCAAATAATGAGTAAACATTGCAAATCTCAGAGAAGTACAGCTTCTGTACCTATAGGAAAGAAAGAAAAAGCACCTGTGTATGCGGGATTGCATCTCATAGACATCATAATAGCTTCTAGGAGTTAGTGGTTATTCTGGATTTGTACCAGCTTTTTAGGATTAAGTAGGATTGGGGGATTGCACTTGCTACACTGCATTCTCACTTTTCATTCTTCATCTCAGTTCAGAAGAAGAAACAAGTCTTCAAATAATTATTACAGCTTTTTGACTATGTGGTTCTTGAAACTGTTGCTCCAGTCTCTGTATTTGTTTTGTTGACTGACTGTTGTTCTAAGGCCACGGTTAATACCACCAAAATTTAGGTCCTTGAGGTGTCTGCTTTTTCAGTTACCCGAAGATCATTATAGAGAACAAGTAAGAGAAGCACTTCTTGACGCCACCAAGGAACATAGAATGAAGCATCAAGAATACAGATGGGAACTATTCATTGGCAATATAAGGATACTAGAGTGTGAAACTTCTAGTTCTAGGTCATCAAGTACCTAAAAGTAGATGGGAAGATGTTCAGCCTGAGAATAATCCAACGACAAATATCATTACAGTCTCTTCCCTGTTCTTCGTTCACTCTTTTCAAGCACATGCCAGGAAATTTCAAGGGTTAAAGGCAGGAATTTCTGACTCCCAAGGAAAATGAAGCACAATTGTGTACATTTAACTATTGCATTTATGCATTCTGAAACATAGCAAGGCTTCTTTCCCCACTACCATTCCCGACTTGGCTTTAATTATGCAACATTTTATATGTGTGAATTATTTTTCCAGTAATGAGAAGCGCAGTGATTTTGGGTGCTAATGAAAAGTAGTAGGTAACAAATGAGAGATGGGAAACAAGGATAGATTGGGCTTTTTTCAGTATACTTGTGTGTGAATGGGAGTTACTCTGTTGTATCAAGGGGAGAATAGATCAAGCATTTTGGAATACACAACCCAAGAGGGATAGTTAATCCTGGTTTTGACAGTCATAAATGTAATACGTACAAATGAGGAGAAGAATTATGCATGATTTTCCTCATTTTGCATACAGCACAATATGTTATTTTCCAGCTCTTAATTCATGTCTTCATTAAGTAAAAGTGCTCTAAGTCTAACTGGAGCATGCTGTGGATTTGGGAAAGAATTAAGATCTCAGCAATGATACATTAAGTTTTCTTTTATTCTTAAAACATTTTAGGACATGAGCTTTTTGTTAGCAGGGAAAAATATAAAGAAAAGCGACAATCAGGTTTAGTTTGCTTGGCTACTATTGAGTGATCTGTGGTGGCTGTGCAGGCCATGAGTTGTAGCTGTCTGTCATGCCCAGCCAGTGTAGGTATCTGCTCTTTTCCTGGAAATTAGCAGTTCAAGAAGGTGTTCATGTTTCTAGGACATTTATCCAGGCTGAAATCCTAAACCACACAGCACTATATCTCCCTCATCATCCTGTCCTTCATGCTTGTACTGGCACTCCACATAACCCAGATTTCTCTCCTAAGAAGGCTGGAGGTTACGAATGGCCATGGCTAACAGTTCTCTTTCATTATACCTCTTGTAAACATCTCTAGTGCTTCTTGGAACCTTTGATTTGCAAAGAGCGAAACGAAATACATCCATATAATTTATGCTAGTTGCCTCTTCAGAGTTGCTCTAAATCTTTGCAGGAGATCAGTTTGCATTTTGACCAAACCTGGCATGTTGTAACCTCACCCGCTCATGGTGACTCCACATCAGGGAAGATGCCCTTAGGCTCCAAGGAAGGAAAAACATAGATTTTCTTGATTTCTTCACTTGTGTCGTGATTTTAACTCTTTACCATTTAATTTAACAATCAATAAGAATTGTCAAAGTAAATATATTCCTAGATTAAAAACAACTGCAGTTATTTCAGGTTAATTATTGTCAAGATAGGTACAAGATAAAACAAGGTAGTTATTAAACATGAGCTGGGGACATGTTTAACAGTGGGGTTCTCCAATAAAATAAGAAATGCTACTTTCTTTTTTTAATTGCTAAATACTACAATTGTCCTTATAAGCTACTGACTTAACAGTTACACAATTGCATTATTGATACTGAACACTGGAATACCCTGGAAACACAGGACAATTTTTTCAATATGTAACAGGATTAACCAGTAAAATTTTACCTGATCTGGATTAGATGCTATTACTGGGATTCAGTAGGCTTATTCTTAATTTTCTCTTAATTATCATCTGGTCTAAGTCAGTTGTCAAAGTTCCGTCTACACAGTTACTGGGATGAGCTACTCTTTAATGATGTCTGTTCTACTTCTTTGAGTAACAAGGAAACTGAATTCCATACTGATTTCCAGTATTACTGTAGTGACTGTTCTACACCAGGCAAGAAAAAGGCTGATATCAAGGCTCTGTTTTCAAAGGCTGTAACAAATAAACATAAGAATACGTGCTCTAGATAAAACAGCTTAAAAAGTAAATAGAAAGGTAAATCCTTGTCTAAAGGTTAGAATCAATGGGCTGCCTTTATGGTAACTAATTTATACAGTCTTTGAGCTGAGAAACACATGACCTTTCATTTAGAAAACCCCTGTTTACTCTCAGTATATAGAAGTCAATAGAAAAACTCGTAATTCTAGCGGGAATTGGAACAGACTTCTGGATGTTGTTAGGAAAGTGGCAAGGTAAGTACACCGTTTCATGTTCGGTATTTATACTAAAATCAAGTCAACTGTGACTTCTTTGACAGTTATCTTCAAGACACGAGATCCAGACTCAAGAAGACTGAGACAAACCAAAAGCCGACTTCCAAATTTTTGTGATTCTGATTTCGCAATTCCAGTGAGAGATGAGATTAATGATTCATACTTACACTAAGGCTCTAAATACTCCATACATTGTGCTGAAATGTCATTCCATTTGCAAATTAAGATGCATTTCTAAAATCAAGTCTAGATTGGATATAAGGAAGAAATTTTTTTACAATAAAGGTGGTAAAACACTGGAATGTGTTGCCCAGAGAAGTTGTTAATGACCCATCATTGGAAATGTTCAAGGTCAGGTTAGATGGAGCTTTGAGCAACCTGATCTAGTTGCAGATGTCCCTGTCTACAGTAGAGGAGTTGGACTAGATCATCTTCAAAAGTCCTTTTGAACCCCAATGATTCTATGATTCTACTACCCACATTGCAAAACTCTAAGTTTTTACAAATTAAGTTCCAGTTTTCTTAATGCTTAAATCATAATTTTGCAAAGTCTTCAGATCTTAAAGTATCACACTTTCTTCAGCTTGCATAGAATTCTAAGACTCCCTACTGTTCCATGGAAGTGTCTGTGGTGTGAATCCAGCCAAAAGGAAAAGTTGGGGCATCAACTTATTTGATCTCACTTAATCCCATCAACTCTTTGAGGAATGTAGACAGATATCTGTTGGATAAAGAGCCTTTCTATGAAACAAAAAGGAAAGACAAAGTGTGTCTGAATGGAAGGTAAATTCTTGATAGGCAGTCATGTGCCGTACTGTATGGTGTCTGCCTAAGAACAGATAGGTTGCACGAGAAGACATTCACCTTTCTGGAAAGTACACCATCCCACAGTTTTCAACCTTCATGTCAAAGAATAAGGTTGAATATTGGTTAGGTATTGGGCTAAGTAGCTGTCTCAAGACCTAGCCTGGAGATCTGGAGCAAACCTGAAAGTATTGCAAAAGAGCTTTGTTTCATAACCTCAGTAGTGGTTGAGGTAATGGGAAGGTATTGCACATCTTTATTATTTCTTTTCCAGTGGAGTACACAGATTAATGTCCAAATGCCTTAATCATACGAAAGATCCGGTCGTCAGAACGTTCCTGTCAAGGAAAGAAAATGTTATTCCTTGAGGTTTTATAATCAAGGTATAAAACACTGTTCACAAGGTCAGTTTTTGTCTAACTTCAGGAGTCTTCAGAAAATAACATCCATATTGGAGCAGGATGTCCAACCTTTCTTTATGATGAATAAGTAAAAATGGAAACATTTTGATCAAATTCATATTGACTGAATTAATTCTACCTCAGAAGCTCCTACTCATCCCCACCCACTATAGTGGAAGCTGAGGTTGCAAGTTCAGATATGAATGTTTTCTTTGTTAGCCTGGTTAAGAATTGAAGTTAAGTGAGATGAAACTCTCCCAAAGACCTCACTGGGACTAACTCAACCCAGCTTCAGCCAGCTGTGGTGGGTGAACTTTGGATAGCCACCAGGTGCCCAACAAGCTGCTCTGTCACTCCACATCCTCAGCAGGACAGGGAGAGAAAATACAAAGCTTGTGAGTCAAGATAAGGGCAGGGAGATCACTCACCTGTTACAGTTATGGGTGAAATAGACTCAGCTTGGGGAAGATTAACTTAATTTATTGCCAATTAATAACAATGAAGGATAGTGAGAAGTGAAAACACCACTTAAAATGCCTTTTCCCCACTTACCCATGTCTTCCTGGGCTCATCTTCCCTCTTCTGACTTCTGCCTTCTCTCCCCTGAGCAGCACAGCAGAGTTGGGGATAGGGGTTCTGGTCAGTCATAATTCCTTTTCTCTACCACTTCTTCTTCATGTTGTTTCCCTGCTGAAGTGAAGTCTCTCTCCCATAGGATACAGTCCTTCACAACGTTCTTCAATGGGAATTCTTCCCACATGTTGCAGTTCTTCAAGAACTACTTCAGTGTGTGTAATTTCCCATGGGAAATAGTCTTTCAGAAACTGTTACTGTCACCTGCATGTACTCCTCTCCAAGGGCTGCAGCTTCCTTCAGGGACATCCACCTGTTGCAACATAGAATCCTTGATGGGCTGTAGTGTGGATATCTGGTCTACCATGGTCCTCCATGGGCTCCAGAGGGACAACCTGCTTCACCCTGTTCTTCTCCACAGGCTGCAGGGAATCTCTGCTGCAGCACCTGGAGCATCTCCTCCATCCCTTCCTGCCTTTGGTGCCTGTGGGGTTGTTTCTCTCACATTTTTCTCACAGCTGCTGCACAACACTTTTTTTACTCTTTCTTAAATACGTTGTTGCAGAGGTGCCACCAGCATAACCGATGGGCTAAGTTTGGGCAGCAATGGGTCCATTTTGGAGCTGGCTGAAACTTTCTTTCTCTGACATGGGGATAGCATCTGGACTCTTCCCACAGAGCCCACCTGAAGTCCCTCTGTTTCTACCCCACTATTGAAACCTTGTCACATAAATCGCAAAAAGTAAGCACCTAGTCTAAAAAAGTCTTCTAGCCTCCCTCTGTAATCATTCATAGTCCATTCACCTTGTCCCAAAATAGGCACCCCACAGAGGTGAATCACCTTCTGAAGGATTCAGTCTTTCTCCATTACCTGTCAAAAGATCCTGGACTGATTTAAACTCACCTTCTTGATGTTTTTAAGTAATATGAATCCCACACCAGAGATCAAAACTCAAAGACTGTTTCATAGAATCGTTGAATGTCCTGAGCTGGACGGAACCCACAAGCATCATTGAGTTCAACTCCTGTCCCTGAACAGGACAACCTCAACATTCACAGTGTGTGTGTGAGGGTGTTGTCCAAATGCTCCTTGAATGTTGTCAGGATTGGCATCATGACTGCCTCCCTGGGAGCTGTTCCAGTGCTCCACCACCCTCTGGGTGAAGAGTTTTTACCTAATAGTCAACCTAACCCTCCCCTGACACATCCTCCTGCCATGCCTTCGGGTCCTATCACTGGTCACCCATGAGAAGAAATATGCCTCTGCTCTTCCTCCACCCCTTGTGAGGACATGATGAGGTGTCCTCTCAGTTTTCCCTTCTCCAGGGTGAACAGATGAGGTGATTTTAGGTAATCCTCATATGGCTTCCCTTCTAAACTCTTCACCAGACCGTTTGTTGACATCATATTGATACTGTGTTGGTCAACTTATTCTGAAAAGGAGCAGCAATCAATTATTTTTTGTTATTATTATTACTTTATTATTATTACTATTAATTTCTGTTGGAAAAGCCAACCCGATAGGTTCTGTGTTATGTCTAAGATTTTCATAACTGTGTAGAAAACCTTGGAATTGATCCAATTTGGGTATCCGTATTTTGTGTATGGCTCCAAAAATAGTATTTTCTATTTTTAAACTGAAATTGGAACCGAGAAGTAACCAGGTTCCTCTACTACATTAATGTACTTAATCAGACACACTTATTTCTCCTATTAGAAATCTTGCACCCATTTGTATGGGTGGTCAGGTCTAGGGAGGAAGTGGGTTTTAAATTTTGTTTGAATGTAATTAAAAAAAATAAAAAAGGAACCAATTTTATGACAACGATATGAACTCACACACAGAAGGGGTTTTTTTTGGTAATGCTGAGGGACTATAGTTAAACTTAGAACAAACTTTTATTTAATTATAAGGTTTTAAAAATAGAATTTCAGAGTATCTAATCTCAAAAAAAAAATGAAATCGAGTATTTTGATTTTATCAGAACATTCCATTCTTCTCTTGTGTATTTTGGGTAGCCTAGAATGAGCTGAAATCAGAATGTTTCCACCGCACATTCTATGCTCAACAACTCAGCATTTTCAGATGATAAATGTTTGCACTGGAAATTTTCCAGACAGCCTTCTCTTGACTTTTTAAGTTGGTTCCCTCATTCCTTAGGCTTCTGGACAGAAACTCTCAGCATGGTGTCATGATCCTAACTGCTCATGAGCCGCCCTCCAATTCTAAATTGTGTGACTTCAGAGAATTTCTTAATCTAGGGTTATGCCTGTGCTCACACAGTGTGTACCTGTGGCTTTTTTTCAATGAGCTTGTTTGCTCCCACTAAGTTGGAAAAGCCCCAGAGCAGTTTGGGAATCTGCAAGCATTGCAGCGTACCTGCTTTTTCAGCCCTGTTTGCTCACATAAGTCCACAGCACAGGTGGGAGTGTGAGTCTGAGGAGTGTTGGATGCCATGAGCTTCCCTGATGCGTCGTAATTAAACACCTGTGCTAAATAGCTCTTTGCCAAGCCACTGTGAAAATCCATGGCGTGCTCAACAGTCCTGAATATTTTCCATCTCTCACTTGGGCGGGTGGTCTCACGTTTGAACTCTGCTATTCAAATAATACCAACGACAGAGATGTGATTTCAAGACCCCTTCAAGGCCTTTATTTCGTTTTGTAGCTGCTGGGTTTTTTTATGATACATGGTAAACTTGAACTTCTTTATTTAGTAGTCCTGAAGTATCTTTATATGTTATGTATTGTTCTATATTATATGTTTACAATCATAAGTACAGGTGGCAAAACCGTACAGATGTCTTTATGGATTAAGAGCCTAGAATAGTTATATACCACAAAATAGGCTCATGTTAACAAAGGGGAATGACTTAAATAAATGTATCTGTGGGAAAAGAGGCTAACCATAGAATTTCCTTTAGTCTTAGAGCCTGTCTCTAGAGTCTTTTCGTAAACATGGAGTTCTTCAAAACCTCATAACTCTCTATTGGGAACAAACACAATGTCTATACCAACAAAAAAATCAAAGTCAGAGCATGTTCTCAGCCTCCACCCCCCGAATATCCAGAATATGTAGTTATTTTCATGCTTTCCATAGAGTTTTGGCTTGCACTGACTAGATCTATCCTAGATTAGATTATGCCCCAGGAATTTACACGTCTAGTCCAACCTATGGCCCAACACTAACACCCACTCATCATTTAAACCATGGCACTAAGCACCTCATCCAATCTGTTTTTAAACACCTCCAGCTACCCCTATGATGAGCCATGTATAAAGAAATCAGAAACTATCACATTTCATTCTGAATGTTTACTACAGACATGTCTTCAAACCTTTTCTAAAAAGGCCAACCTAGAGAAATTTTTGCTTAAAAGCTGTGTGAAACCAAAGTGTATATGAGGTACCTTATTAGCTTTGAGTTTATTCACAATTCAGTCACAGGAAATATCCATTTTCCTGAAGAAGCAGCAGTTGTCATATTTTGTTGCTGTAGTGTGTGTAATATCAATCTCATGTTTATTTATGCATGTAAAGATTTTATTATTTACATTTAAATATTTATAACATTTCTGCATAAGCAGCCAAAAAAGTTCATCTCTGCCCTTTAGGAACTAAGCAATTTCATTTTACTAGGTAGACTTTTTTCTATGTAAATAATTGACACATTGATTTCTCCCTCTGTCTTTATGCTATTTATATTATTTCTTAAATGCAAGAAGATTATAGAACTAACAGACTGACTAGTCTGTTTTTATTGCCTATCAAATCCAAACAGACTAATATATCACATGAAGGATCTGGAAAAGGGAGTGGAAAAAATAGGAATGAATTCATTAGAATTCAGATGTGGAAGCCTATGCTAATTATATTGCTACATTGAAAAAATGTTCATTTCTTCCTGGAAATAACTTTATGTAATTTTTTTTTCCTGAGATTAGTGGTATTTACTCCTGTAGAAACCAAAGCCATCCTTAAGTTGTTGGAGTACAATAAGTCAAAGATGAAAAGTTGCACCTGCAGGGAGGGGCAGACAGGACAGGAGACCCCAAACTGACCAACAGAATATTCTATCCCATGTACATCAAACTTGGTATAAAGTTGAGAGATCACATGGGTCTCTCTCTTTTCTTCAATGGCCCATATCCAGTGACATCCTTATCAGCCTATTTGCCCTTGATTCCAGGTCTGTGTGTTCTTGAATCCAGTTCCTTGGTCCTGCCTCCCTCCTGCCACTCACCTGTCCTGTGCCATAGTGGTTATTCATGAGGCTGTGCTTGAAATAGGTTCTCCACTGTCAAGTCACTCAGACCAGTTTTGTTTGTTTCTGAGAGAGGAATATCTCTCCTTCCTCTTTTGCTAAATCCTCTCGCCAAGTTAATATTGGCTTTAAAAAGTTGTCTTCATGAGTGCTGCTGAAAAAACCCACCTCAATTCTGTCAAAATAATGACAGAAACAAAATCAGTATCCACTGGCATTTTAAAGAATAGAAATAGGATGGGAAAGTAGACGCATAATTTGTGGAAGAATAATAAAGCGGGTATAACGCCTCCCTCATTTAATACTACTACAATGATTCAATCACCAATCAAGCTAAACTTTTCATAAAAGTTAAAAAAAACAGGATATCCAAGTGGTTTACCCAGGGTGTCAGATAAGTCACAAAGCCAGGTACAATGTTCAAGCCCTGTGCTCTAAACCTGTAAGTTATTATCAAGTCCATCCTCTTTCGTTAAGCCACTGTTAAGCAAAATGAAACCACAGTACTCTTTCCTTAAACCATCATTCATAGTTTATCTTCCTTTGGTTACTTCTCATACTTTTCCTTATTGTGTATTTTTCCCAGGTGGAAACAAATGATGAGAATGTCTGTTCTTGCTTCTGAGCTTGGAACATAGTCTTTAAAATCACACCCAAAGCACCACATAATCTACTTCATGAATTTCCTTTACAAGTGGCTCGGGAACAAGCGCCTAGGGGTAGGTTTCTATTGTTTCTCTTTGTTATATTAAAATCATTTCACACAATTTCATTTTGCCATTTTAATTTTTAAGGCTTGTTACTGTTTCCTTACAGGTTTAGGGATGAATATTCTTCCTTTGCTTAATTTAAAAACCAGCAGATTTTATGGAATTTCAAAAACTGTTCCAATGTGAGTGTTGCCAGCTTTGCAGCCTGCTTAAGTAACCGAAGGAGAAAAGGAACAGGGGAAAAGAAAGGCGAAAAGCATAGCTAATGTTTTAACTTGTACCTCAGAAAGAAGCTATATTGAAAGAGTTTTATTGAGGTTAAAAGTCAGGCATGAGAGCTGGATCACTTCTGCCAAGATGTGGATATTTTCACTGTTTTTTTCTAACCACAGCTGACACTGACACACAAAAAGAGTTAGTTTTCAAATTTGTAATATTTTTTTAAAATTCAAAGTGAACTATGTCCATTATTATTGGGATTCATCCCACTTACTTTAAGCATCTAAAATTTAGATATCTACATCTGAAGTAGTCAGACACTTTACAAATAGTGGGCATTTTCAGAGAGCAGTTCATCACCTCCTAGGGTATAAAAAATGGGAAAAGAATCTGTCTTTGGAAGCACATTTTTTTCTCCATTGACTATCAAAGGAAATTACTGCATCACCCATCTCTGGACTCAGATGATTAGCTTAAAAATCTCAGTTGGCAGGTGAGAGAAATCTTTTTTCTGTTACTTGCATGTAGTACAAGTATTCCACAAAATAAGCGAGTAGTTTCTCCTGAATGTGCCAGAAGCCAAACTTTTAAAGATTGTAGTTTGTTCCAGCTTTTTCCATTTCTAGGTTTTAGAGTAGAAGATTTACAAGGCTTATGATATTGCATTTTCAGGCTGTTCCTTTCCTTTCAAACCCTAGTATCAGATTCAACTATATGAACCAACTAGACCATAAACTCCTACAAAAGTCTCTGAAAGCTCTAGACGCATAGCTGATGTTTTGGATCATCATCAATAGGACTCTGCTAGAATAAACTCTACCTAAAAAAATAACTATTTTGGTAGAAGGTAAGAGGTTGCACTGATTCATATTTTCAACAGAAAAAATTAGTATAGAAAGGAGAAGCTTGGCAATATCAAAAGAAACTATGGACAGAATTTAAGTGGTTTAACTCCATTGAAACCACTAAAGGTTAGGTGCTTTCTTAAGAAGCAAAACTATAGATTCTCTTTCAATTTACTGCATGCAACTGATGTCAACATTCATAAAGCTGTTAGCCCCAAGGAAATGTCCTTGCTAGTAGGTTCACTGTGAGACTGATGGTGTAAGTGGCTTGCACGAACACCGTGGGACCTGCATCTAAAAAGAAAGGAGAAACATTCATTAGTTAAGAAATAGCTTGGCTTCTTTTTCGGCTTTTTCATCTCCTACCATGACTCTGCTACTGCTTTTGGTCTATATAATCAGCTAATGAGATTTCCACTTCTTCAGGCAATGAGGCAAGATGTGCTTGAAGAAAAGTTGTGCCTAGATTCATTGCAATGCATTCATATACTATTAAGAAATATTTTACAGAGCTGTGCATTTAAACAAATATTAAATTCACACAATTGTTAATCAGTGTGCCATCTGGAAACATCTGAAAGTTTAGACTCTTAATTGCTTGAATCTCATAAATGTTCAAAATTGTTGCATACTACAGGCTATATTGCATTTAGGACTTTTTTACTGTATAAATACATGTAATTAAAATGTGAGATAGGAACACTTTTCAGCAGCTGTTGAGAGAGCTGCAACAGTCTTCCATCTTCCCTATTAATCTTCAGGGATTTAAAATATGTGTTGCTGAGCACCAGGGTCAACGACATGCCATTACGTTTGAATCCCACCATTTGACAAAGCATTGCATTCTGTTTCTAAATTCTTTCATGTGACTGACAGCTACATCCATTTCTTCCCCAGGCCACTCTTTAAATTCCTTTGTACTTGTAGAAGCAAGTTTGCTGGCTCAAGAATTTTGTCTTAACTCTGCCTCTAAGACTTGTCAACGGCAAATTAGGACAAGAAATTCTAATTTATGTTTCAAAAGCACCTATGATAGTAAGAGAAACTATTTTTATTTACATTTTTTTCTCAAAAGTGTCAAATCAAAGACTCTATAATTACTATATATTTTCAGGAGATGTCATATTATATTGACTTCAGGGGGCAAGTGGTAGATAGGGTTAATCTGAGCAAAGTCAGTGAAATGCACAAAGGATTCTTATTCATGGCAAATGTTACTTAAAGAATTAACTATCCCAGTAAGAAAACAGCAATATCTAGGCTATCAGCTGCTCCAGTCCAAGATGTTGGAACACAGGGGTAGAAGATTCTTGTAGGGTAGGGCAACTTCTTTGTGACCGTAGGGAAGTAGAAGAGTGTCTCTTGCCATACACCCTTTGTGGTCTTGACCAAGGTAGTTAAAAGTATTTCAGTGATGGTACATATACAGTAATTCAGCAGACATATTAAACAATCTGATATTAACAGGTAGTTTTAATCATTCCTTTTGTTTTCTCAGGAAATTCTCCATATCTGTTTCCTGTACTTTCTTGTTCTCCACCACAAACCACATATGATCCTTACTTAGAAAGCCCAGAGGCAATCAGCACTGACTTTATCTCTGCATTAATTCTCAAGCTATGGCTATCAACCACCGGCACCTTCTACAGCCAAACAAACATCTAAGGATATACGTGTGGTACAAACTCAACTGTTTGTTTCTCAATACTAAAATACCTATTTTTAAAGGGCTTTTCCTGATATTTTTATAACAATTAAAACACTTTGACTATTACCCTAGAGACCTTATGCAGTTACAAAAAGAAAGGAGTGAATCATGCAAGATTGAGACAGACAACTCATGCTGGAGTGCTTAGAAGGGATGATGACCAAGTTGGTAGCTGATGGAAATTATTATCTCTCCAAATATCAAGTAAGAAATTTTTTTCTGTGGGGTTTCCAGAGGATTCAAGAAGAAAATTGATGCTTGAATGCCCATGCCCTTAGTCCCCTTTCTAAGATCTCCATCAGGGCAGAGGAAAAGCATGTTTAGGAGCAGAAAGGTACATGACTGGCAAAGTATTACTGTTATATAAGAAAGGTATAACTTATCCTCTTCCTTTTAGAAAAGAATTAGCATATAGTGAATCAAATAACTTCTTTTTTTCTGACTATTTATCCCTGACCCAAGAAATCATTCATAAACTGGAACAACTAAGATTTGTCTTGCTGTCCACATTCCATTCACAAAATGCTGTCTTCTCTAGTATTTTTCAGTGGAACATCCCCAGGGGACTGAAGTCCTCCAATACAAAGCCTTTTTCCCAGTGAGTACGTGGAGAACACAGCTACATGGGACAGTGGTGGATATGTAAAATCAACTGTTGGCACTGCCTTTTCATCTTGATGACTCTGATGAGACCCGCTCCTCTTAGACCCTTTTCTGCCCTGCTGCAGGTGTGAAGGATGGAACTATGACCTCTTACTCAAGAAAAGAGAAAGCAAATACCATTTTCCCAGATTATGATCCCACAGAACAACTGTAAACGGAGAGCTTCAGCATTTCTTCTTTATTATCACAATTGTTTGTTAAAGAAAGCAGAGAGAGGAGGTCTGAGCAGTTCTTCCTTTTTTCTTTGAGTTTTTCTTCTCTTGAAGGGGCACGTTTGCTTAATAAGAGGAAAATTTAAGCATGGGAGGGCACCTGTAGCGCTTCTTACCCAGACAATATTGGAAATACGCAGAAGAGGAAAAAAATAGAGCTTTAAATCAGTATTTTTTAACAGAGCTGACAGAGCATAATGCAAGTAGGGCTTCCATACCTTTGGGTTATGAAATGAGAGAGACAGGGCCTGAGTTATTAGTGTTAAAGAGAAAGAAAACTGCTGGTTTAGCACTAATGAAAAATTCCCACCAGTTGACTCACGCAGTTCTTTTTTGTGAAGGCAGAACCAGATCCACAAATACAGGATGAGGAAGCAAATCTATTTAAATAGCTAGAAAGGAGGGCTACAGATATATCACAGTTATAACTGGGTAGTGTTTTGGTATTCAAGGTTTCTGTTTTGAGACATCACCCCAAGATCTGTTTTCTTCATGCTTATTATCAAGGGGCATATTTTGTCCTTTTTTTTCCTGAATTTATATCTATTTGTATGTCCCAAACTCAAGATCTGACCTATTGTCCAGCACAACTCTTTTCTACTGCTTTGTCATTTAAAAGAAAGGATGATTTCATCTGACTTATCTTAGTTTTAAGATCAGAAATATTTATTTTTAGCGATCTCTGATGCTGCTTTCCTATGTAACAATGGACAAGCAATTTTGTTTCTTGTTCAGTATCGTCCTATTTTGTTCTTTCAATGCTAAACTGACAGTATTGATTTCTCTGGTCCATTTCAACTGTTAACTTTTTGGTCCATTTACTTCTGTAAGACAAATGAAGGCTAATAATTCTCCTAAAATGTTCTGAAAAAGGAAGAAATAGAATAAATACAGAACACATGAGAATAATGCAACAAATGCAGTTATTCTATGTGTAGTGACAAATGAAGCCAGACTAGTAATGGTTTGGTATTTCTAACTGGTTCTTCTCATATTCAGCAAGGTGCAAGCTCTAATTCAAGCTTGCAAAAGGTTGCAAAATCCAGAACTTCTCTTTCTGTCATTGATTATCTGGTACTGATAATGACTGAGACTACCTTGAGCCCTACTCTATAGAGAGGGTACTACTGATAAGTCTTTCCTCTGTCTGGCCACTCAACTTTCTAAAATTCAAAGCCTGTACCATTCTTGCAATCTGGACCCTATCTGTAAAATTTTGGCTGAAATTGGCCAACAGATGTTTTGCAATGCTACTGCTTCTCTCCAGTTCCACCACATTCCTCTCCCAACATACTTCTTTGACACACGCACCCAATGCTATGGTATGCAGGAAAGATAGCAAGGTGAGGCTTCTAAAAGCCCTCTTCATTCTTCATAATAAATGCGCACCTGGTTATCAACATCTATATGTCTCAGATGAAAACATAACTTGTTCTAGGCAGTGGGAAAACCTGTGGAGGATCTGAACTGCTTGAAAGTGTGTATTTTGTAAACAGAGATGCAAAACTAATGGTGGGAAAAGAAATGCAGGTAGAAGGGAGAAAATGAGTTCTTAGAAAGTCATACAGGAAGATGGTTATAAAGACAGAAAGTAAATTTATGTTTCTTGTGTCAAGGTAGTTCTCTGTCCTGAACTTTACAGCCTTACATAGTCACTGAAGCAAACCATCTCCAAGGCTGCTTCAGGCATCCTTGTTGAGAAGCCTAGCATGCCAAATGCAGAATTTCCTCATGGTCTTTCTCTCAAATCCTCCAAGACTTTTTTTCTGCTTGCAATGCAATTCTAGTATAGGGTATTCAGAATGAATTACACAATTGCATTGTTATAAATTATTTGGATTCAATCATTTAATCAGATCATTTTAAAATAAATTATCATAGAACCATAAAATCAAGAATAGTTTGGGATGCAAGGGACCTTAAAAATCACCTAGTTCAACCTGCCTGTCATGGACAGGGACATTTTTCACTAGATCTGGTTGCTCCAAGCTGCATCCGACTTGTCCTTGAACATGTCCAGGAATGTGGCATCCATGACTTCTCTGGGTAACCCGTGCCAGTGTCTCACCACCCTCTGTAAAAAATATCTTCCTCATGTCTAATCTAAAACCACCCTTTCTCTGTTCACAACTGTTCCTCCTTGACCTGCCACTCCAGGCGCTGATAAAATGTCTCTCTTCATCACTCTTATAAGATCCCTTTAAAAATTGAAAGACCACCATTAGGTTTCCACAGAACCTCCTCTTCTCCAAAATGTACAACCTTTCAGCCTTTCATCACTGCAGAAGTGTTCCAATCCTATGGCTGTTAAACAGCACCAGTCCCAATACCGACACGAGAGAATTACCAGTCTTCACCAGTCTCCACTTGGAAATCAAGACATTGACCACAACTCTTTGAGTTGATCTTCCTATGATTTGTAGGAATGATGGTCCACTGTGTTTCTCAGCAATATAGGGCACTGATACTGCACTGGGGAATTTTTGTGCTAGTAATACACACAGATAATAAAGAGATCAGAAGATAGACACATACACAGAAGTAGATCTGATAGGAAAGTAGACTTAAAGTTCTTGTTTTGATTTGATAAGTTTGATGTTGGTTGGCCTGATATTCACTATTTACTCTATTGTTTCTTTCTGCTTCCCCTAACGTATTTCTTTTAAAGCAAAAAAAATATATATTAACTCCCAAACCTCTTCCCCTAAACCTTTCTCATATACAACCTGCTGAATCTCTAGCTTAAAATAACATAGGAACTAGAGAAATCTTTCCTCTTTAACAAACAGGTTGAAGAAAGGGTTAAAAATATTTTCTGCACCTGGGAACTTTTTTGAAGAGTAGCAGAGGTGAGCAGTCAGACAGCAGGCTTTGATCTTTCCATGCTGTGTCACAGCTTGTGCACAAAAGTATTTCATGTGAGGTTTGGGAGAGTCTGCCATCTGACTCGAAAAGGTGGGGAAAGCCATGATAAAGAACATTAAGAAAAGACACGCTTTGAGGCCTTGTTTCCTCAGACAAGGCTGTCAATATCTTCTTCCCTTCTATATTATAATCACAGCTGGACAGTCACACAGCTGGAGGCAGTCCTTCTTGCAGGGCTCGTCTTCCAAGGTCTTTACTACATGAAGTGTAGGTGGACACAGAGGCAGAATTACATTTCACAGTGCCATTGGGACAGTGCCCTGGAGATCTGATTCTCACTCCTCCTACATGAATCGAGGACCAGATTTATCCTGCATGACTTAAGGTACCTGAGTTACTGTAAGACTATTATCTAGTCAGGGTAGAGAGAGAGAGATATCTCATGAGAATCAGCCAACTGACACGAGATCTAAGGCATCCCAAGAATACACTGTTTTTCTCTGCATTGTCTACAGAAGCAGCCTCTGTTTCCACAAAGATCTTGAGTTGTCCTGGATGAATACAGGCCTGTTGACCCAAACTATAATGAGAAAACAACCATCAATAACACCTTGCAAAGTACAAAGTCACTTCAGAGTTTGCCAGTTTAAATCTGAACTACTTCAGATTTCAGTATGTTTTCAGCAAAATTATATGACTTCTCCTGAGCAATAGTTTCAGAGTATTTATGTTTGTTCTTGCATGTAATGTAGCTGATTTGATTTTAAGACAAGAATGTAAGTATAAATAATGCCTGTTGCACATAGTTTACTAAAACACACAGACACATTGTGTTCAAGCACTTTTTTGAAGCCTATGGAGAGAGAGCATATCATCACAGTTTTCTTCAAGGCTTTTTTCAGGCTATATTAGGTGACCCAGGAGCAACAAAACTCTGATAAAGCAAGACACTGCAGTGAAAATTTGAAGGCAATGTTTTTATCTCCACCACCATTTTACCTTCATGGAATCTGTAGGAGGGGGAGACGAATAGGATTGCATGAGGCCCTTTGCTTTAATCCTTAATAGGAGATCAAGATGCAAGATCAACCATATCTAAGCCCTTCTGACAGCTACTTACCTACCCTGCTCTCAAAAACCTCCTGCAGTGTATATTTCACCACCTATTTCTAAGGCAATACAATCAAGTGCATCACTTTCCTTCACTTTTCTCCTAACATCTAGTTGTTAGGAATGTGCCACATGAATATCTAAGGAAAAGAAAGCAAAAAAAGGTAAAAAAGATATTTTTTTCCCACTGAAGTTAATCAGGATTAATTCTTGTAACACATTTCATTTGATGTCCTTGCACTGCAAATTTGTGTAATGGTTACTTTTATTTATTGAGTGGATAGCACAGAAGAAGCAAAACAAATTCTCATGTATAAGCCAAGGACAGCTTTTTGTAACATAAAAATAGTCCAAATTTTAAATTTAGTGTACTAGATTCTTCATGGATTAGGAACAAGTGTAATGGACCTCTAAAAAAAAAAATGTGACTCTAACCTTTCTCACCCTGCAGGTTTGAAGGATAATAGGTTGCAATGTTTTTGGCATGTTTAAGACTGTTTCAGGACTAAAATTTGCTTTCCAAGAGCTTACAGAAAGAGGAAATCTGCATGCAGAAGGGAGAAAAGATTTTTATACGGCAAGATTTTATTCTTAATAAGAAATAAATAGCAAGAAATAATACAAGGACTTCGAGAACTAGAAGAAAATATGGAGGCAGAGAAGAGGAAAGGTTTGTAAGGCAGAGGAGAAAGAAATGGTGATATGTAAATAAGCAGTGATATAGCTTTTCATTTATCCGGTTGTATCACCATCTAAACACTCCGTATTTATACTCATAAACATATGTGATCTGACATATAAATGTGCAGATATACGGTAAATGAAGTCTGAGCACAGATATCAGCATGTTTGTATGTGTATAAACACTCATGTGACTTTATATTTATATATAGAGAAATGTATTATATTACCTTTGATGCCTCTCCTTTTTAAAACAAGTCTGTAATTTTCAAACATCAATAAAGTGTATTTGCTTACCCTTTTTTTTATTATTATTGAAAGTGCTTCACTTAAATAAATAGATTCCTGACAATCTTATTTTTTCTCCCCTTTCTGACCTTACACAATTAATAAGTACCCAAATTTTCAGTGTATTTGTATGGCAAGATCTGGAAGCAGCTGTGATCTGGATGGGACACAGAGACAGGGGATCATTTAAATAGCTGTCTGGTTGGTCTCCTGTCACAGGGTCAGAAGTTTCTTCCACACTAGCGGACCCAATCTCCCTCATCTTTTCTCTTGGCCTCCATCTGGTTGAAATATATGAGAAACTTATTGCTCTCTCCTCTAGAACTGAATAGTCTTGCTGAAGAAGCAGTAGCAATTTTAACATCAATAATCCTTGCCATCAGGATCGCTTGCCAAAGAATAATGAATATAAATTGACCAACCTTCCCAAAATCCTCTGATACAAATCAAATACAATCAAGGGTGAAATTAAAGGATCTACCAGCCTTTCTACAGCCACTGGTCTTGTTTGCATTTTAAAGGAAATTATAGCACCTTAAATGAAGGGTATCCTGCAAATCGTTTATTTTTGCTTTCCTTTCAGAGCTTTCACAGTTAATAAACACAACATTTTCAAAATTAATTGCAGTGGAATTTTCTGCACTATTTAGAGAGCCTTGAAAAAAGGAGTTGTCAAACAGACCCAATATGTCTCAAACTCGACAACCATATGACTTAGCCTTGTGTTTTAGCCATACGGATGAGGAAGGCAACTGTGATTACTCCTCGTGAAGTGGGGGAGGGGGGAAGTGAGACAAGATTGCTAATGTCAGCCTGGGTTGTCAAGTGTAACCAAGACTGTGGAATTGCTGAGCTGTTTACCCAAGAGTGCGTCAAGGCTGGATAACTTCCATAAAATAGGACGGTGGTCACGTGGTGCTTGGAGCCAGCTGAAGACTGTGTGTGCCTACAACAGATGTGCCGTGTTAAAGATAGTACCCAAAAATGGTCAGGTGCCAGCATAACAAGTTTGTGAGCAGATCCTCCCAGCAGGAGCCAATTTCAGTGAAACAAGCTGGCAAGGCAGCACACTTGTCATGGATGTAAATGCCAGATTTGGCATCTGCAGGTTTGTGGCACAGAGTAGGGGGAAAAAGATCCAAGTTTCCACTACCAACTGGTGCCAAGGCTTCAAAGAAGAAATCTCTCAGATGTACCTTCTATGGAAAGTGTTGGCACTATTGCATAAATCTCATTTTTAAAAAAAAACACAACAACAAGAAGGAAAAGCAACAACAGTAACAACAAACCAAAATCCCAAGCAGTAGTTTCATTGTAGTCTGATGATCTCCTTTACATAGTTGTTAAAAAATAAGTTAGTGTCCCGGTTTCTCTGAAGTCAAATTCTCAGCATGACATCTCTGCATGCTTGTATGAAAATATTCACATCCGAAAGAATCCTTGAAAGTGAACTGTTAGTAAAATGTGAAGGCCCATATTGGGCAGTTCTTTGTAGCCTTTTCACTCATTAAAGATAACTAGGGTTCATTTAAATAAATTCAGAAAACTGTTACAGATTTATTTCCTCTTTACTGTCCTTCCATGGGAGTCTAAACAATTGCTTTAAGTCTGACAGTTTCCCAGAAGAGAGTTGTAATAGAAAATGATGGACAAATTTGTATTGACAACTTTCTGATTTATTGAATGCAGGTGTCACTTGGGAATAGGAGGCACAATGGCATGTGTTTCACAACTCAAGAAAACTGGTTAAGCAGGAATTTTCAGGATTGATTCCTCCCTCCAAAGTTTATTTAAATCCATGACAGTAAAAGGTTTGTGTTTACAACTTCTGTGCAATCTACATGTATGACTGGAGAAAATTTGCACCTTGCACCCAAATGGAGCTTTTTCCCCTGAAGACTAAGGGGGTGACTTATGGTTCTCATCACTGAAGAGATGTTCAGTGGGTTCAGAGTCACACCAGAAACAGATGGCTTGCAGTTTCACTTAGCCTTTTATTGATGGTAGGTGCAAAGAACCTGCAGAACAGGCTTGCCAATATTACAGAAGCAATGCCAAAACAGCTGGTTTTTCCATTACCTGGAACCAGAAAACTCTGGTTTTCTCAATTTCAAGGGAGTGAATAGTGGTTTAATTTCCAGAGCAACATATCCATTTTTTACAGTCACACAGTTTGTTTTCAAGGCAGAAGGCAGTGATGGCTTTCCCTACAATTCCAACAGGTGGAAGCTGGCCGTGATCATCTGAGACATCTCTTCTCAGGAATCAGATTGATCAGAATGAGTTTGATCTCCTACACAGGGTATTTCAGCCATGCTTTAGCAGCAATTACGTCCATCCTATTTTTTTGATCTAAGCTAGTGAACAAAAAAGACACGAATGAAAATGCTGCTATAAAAATAGGGCACATATGAATTTAAAACTGAGATGAGAGAAAAAGAAGAAACAAGAGAGAACTCTTCAGGGGTTATACCAACTGAATTGATTTCTAACCAGATAATTTAATGTAACATCATCTGCAAAACTGGACAAGGGAGAACAGTTACAGCAAATCTGTACAGCATCCAAGATAAACAGGTGGAGGCTGTGGCCACAGCTTGGTATAACCTGGCTGAAGAAAATAATTTCTCAGAAAAAAAAATACAATTTTTGAACCTAGAATATCTTTACATCCTTTTCCTCTCCTTTTGTGGTCAGTAGCCCAATATTTAAAGACTCTCAGACTGACACTGGAGAGTCAGATGTGAATTCAGATGAGAAGGTTCACACTCTTAAAGGTGAATCTAAAAGTTCAAGAACAATAAACAGGGAGTTCTTCTCAGAAGTAAGACAGGCTGTGAAAATATCTGGTAATTTTAGAAAGATCTGAATGCAACTATCTGTCTTTTCATCAAACTGCTGATGTTTATCCCTATATTTCTTTTTCTTAAAGAACTTTTCTTTAGAATTCCGTAATGTTTAGTTGATGCCTCTTGTTGCTTCTTATACATGTTCATTTTGTGTCCAAAGAAGAGCAATGAAGACGGGTCTGAAGCACAAGTCTTATGAAAATGGCTGAGGGAAGTGGGATTGTTTGGTCTCAAGAAAAGGAGGCTGAGGGGAGACGTTATTGCTCTCTACAGCTACCTGAAAGGAGATTGTATCGAGGTGGATGTTGGTCTCTTCTCCCAAGTATCAAGTGGTAGGATGAGAGGAAACAACTTCAGGTTGTGTCAGGGGAGATTTAGACTGGATATTGGAAAAATTTCTTCACTGAAAGGGTTGTCAAGCACTGGAACGGGCTGCCAGAGTCACCATCTGTGGATGTACAGATGTGGTGCTTAGGGACATGGTTTAGTGGTGGGTTTGGCAGTGTTAGGTTCACAGTTAGTGTTGATAATCTTAAATGTCTGTTACAACCTAAAAGATGTATAGCACACAAGGGGAAAAACAACAGGGGATGGCTCATGGAATAGCCAAAGCCAGGTGGAGTATGAACTGGAACTGACTTCCTGGAGGAAAGATAGGCAGTGGTAGGACCTGGGCTGCCTCACAGGCAGGTGCACTTTCTGCCTGGCCCTACCTGACAAGCTGCCAGTCCTTCTCTCTGCCAACACGTGGTGTGAGTTTGCCTCCCCAGAGGCAAACCCAAAGGGCAGAGGGGCAGCTGCTCTGTGAGGTTCCTCCTCAGCACGCTCCCGGCTGTGGAAGGGAAGAGCTGCAGGGCTTTTGCAGAAAGAAATACCCTTTCTCTTGCCCATTTAATTCTTGGCCTCTGTTGTGTCTGTTGCCTGCAGTGCTGGCTGGTGACAGAAATGACAGCATTTTAGTGGCTGTGTCACCTGTCCTGCTAGCACTAAGAATAGAGCAGCTCTATTTCTCTGCTGCTGCTAAATCCCTGTGAGCATATGACATAACTAAAGGAAAGCCATCCCTTCTGCTTTGTTGTGATGCTGTAAGCTTCAGCACTGGCAACGAGGTGTGCTGCTACCCGGTTTGTAGAGACTTCAAGTTCTTTATGGTGGCCGTGCCTACAGTAAAACACTTTTGCTCTGTACAGTCCAAAATAAGGAGACTAAGCAGCACCAAACCTTTGTCCAGAAGCTTCTTCTTGTGATGGGTGTCCTTGTGTGCTGAAATTCCTTTGCAGCTTCCTATCTTCTCCCATTTGAATTGAGGTTGTGTATGTCTTTAATATAGTTCTAATAGTATAACTGTATTGACAGACCTTATTAGACTGGGCACATTATACATTGATGGAAAACTTCTGTACTTTTTACAGACTAAACAATTCTTTCTCTCCTAAAGAGCAGCTATATCATCTAAAAGATTTTTCATTCTATTTTATTTATTTTAATACTTTATCCACAAGTTTTGCTGCTACTGTCATTTAATTAACACAATGTGTTAAACAACATGCTTACAGCAGCAAAATTTCTTAAAACAGAGCAATTTTACCAAGGGATGTTGTAGAGTGTCCCTGTGTAACTGGCTCTAGGTAGTCTTGCTTGAGCAGAGGGCTTGGTTTCAATGACCTCCAAAGGTCTCATCCTACCTCAACCATTCTGTGATTCTGTGAAATTTCACTTGGTTTAAATATACAACTTCAGAATATTGTCATCAGGTTAATTAATGATGCAATTCTTTGATACTCATTATTAAAAATCATGTACTGTCATTTTTAATAATAATGACAGCTAATGCCAAATTTATCCTTCTATTACAAAATCATAAAGTTTAAAAGAATCCATTTGATTCAAATGGAATCTTAAAACAATCTCTATAATAACAATGCTGGGTCTGCTTCAAATAAATATTCTTTTTAGATTGATCTTAAATTATCCTGTCACAGATTAATAAAATAGAAGGTAGGTGTATTTTTCCAACAGATTTCTCCAAAATTCCATTAAAAATTGGCAAAAACATATAAATTATCATATAAACAAAGCAGATGAATTTGTAAACATGGCCTGCTGCACTTTACTTTAAAATATATTTTCTATTCTAGTCCATTCCATTACTGAATTTGTTGTGTTCAGTTATGGCAGACAGTGAGTCTCTTAATTTTAAAGCTGTTCTTCAATGTTGGGTCAATGACTTCATTACAGAGCCCGTACTTAATTTTAATAAGGGTGTTGTCATAATCACATCATCCTTTTGTAATGAAATAAATCACTAGTGGAACTAGATGATCTTTGAGGTCCCTTTCAACCCAAACCATTCTATGACTCATTTTCAACCTTTTAAGGCTTCTGATTTTGTTCAATTTCTGCCAAAACTGATATTCATCCTACATTTTTCTTTCATATTCTATTTAGATTTTTTACAAAATGAAAAGCAAAAGTTCACAGAGAGGGATCCTTTCTTTTTTTTCAATGGTGCAGTCTAGTCGTCCTGAGTGATACTTCAAGGAGAACTAAACTGAAAAGAAATAAAATACATAATTTTATAGTCTGTTATACTTTAAGTTTACTTCAGGAAGAGAGGAATTGGGAACGGTGAAGCTTTTATGCCAGTGTACCACAAATTCACTTACATACAAACCACAAAAAATATTAATAACTGTGGAAATGAACACATGATATTTTCCATAGTTACAGTTTAGAGTCATCCCTCTGAATATCTGTGGGAAATTCTTGCTGGAAATACATCCCACAATGTTTCTAGAACTCAATATGCAAGATTTTACAACAGTTCTGTGTGTTTACAGAGGTTTTTTATGACCTGCAAGGGAAAATAAACTGATTTATGCCTCTTCTGTTCTATTCCACATGCACATGTAAAAGTGCCCATCCATGCTTGAGCACAAACATTAAAAGAGCATTAGAAAAGCCACTGAAGTGATGCACTCTGAATCTAAGGGATGCTAGATTTTGCTGCCTGTACAGATACACCTGCTTCCTCTGTCATACATGGTTCCTCATGAAAGCTTTAGCTCCTTGATTGCCTATTATTTTTCAAAATGTTCCATGTTATAAGAACGGGTGCTGCTCATTTAGTTAATCATTAATCAATATTTTATTTTACCCAAGATATTCAAAATCGAGTCTAAAGTCTGTTATACGTTTAAAAATAAGATACAAGTAATTTATATCTCATATGCACGTGCATTTGTGTGTGGAATAAACATATATAGATATTTGATTGTTTCTGGTCTCCTTTACCATCTCTAATGTAAAGAGCTGGGATACATACCTGCATAAAAAGTCTCCTGACAATGCCTAAGTGCCATTTAGGTTCGTTCTGCTACTATAAGGAGTTCACAAGCCTTTATTCTGCAAGAGAAGGAGAGAATCATTCCCCATCCCTGGAGGCACTCAAGGCCAGGTTGGATGAGGTTTTGAGCAACCTGATCTGGTGGGAGGTGTCCCTGCCTATGGCAGGGGATGGGAACCAGATGATCTCTAAGGTCCCTTCCAACCCAAATAATTCTATGATTTTTATTTCACTGCTAAGTGGGATGTTAACCTGATGACTTCAGTTATAATGTGTTTGATTTTCTCATGGTGATATGTCACCATGGATCTGTTGGAAAACGTATTTCTCCTTCTGAGCTGATCCAGGAAATCCAAACAAATACTCTGTTTTCTAAGCAGGAAGCTGATTCAGTCTTTTCATAGAAGCTATTAATCAGGTAGGTGTTTTGACAGGATATTCACAGAAAATAAAATAAAATAAAATAAAATAAAATAAAATAAAATAAAATAAAATAAAATAAAATAAAATAAAATAAAATAAAATAAAATAAAATAAGATAAGATAAGATAAAATAAAATAAAATAAAATAAAATAAAATAAAATAAAATAAAATAAAATAAAATAAAATAAAATAAAATAAAATAAAATAAAATAAAATAAAATATAAGCAAGTGAGCTTGGAGACTTAGTCAGAGCAGTCAGGAAAGACTGGACAATGGTTCAGTTTACCTGTGATAAGTATCTGCTTAAGGACAAGTTGAATTGCTTTCTATGCTCCATGGGCAGTATTGACTACATCTCCATTGGCCAGAAATAAGCACAGACATTATTATCATGTGCCCAGTTACACTACAGACATCACACACTGCAGACAACTATAGATACTAAAGACTACAAGCCTTGCTTGTGGTCTGAAATCTACCCTATGACCCACCTGTTTGCATCGCCACCATAATAGATTTGATACAATGGCAGCAATCCTAAAAGTGGATTTACTGTAAGTTTGAGCAATTTTTGAACCACTTTGCTGCATATTATGATTAGTTGGCTAAATATCAGCTCCCAGATAGTCTCATAGCAGGTATTTAGTGATCAGGTAGAAGCTATCTGAGCAGCCAGAACACCTTACTGCAGGTACACATATTTCTTCAGGAGAGGTCCAGCTTAATAAAGAATAGTTTAGATTATCTTAGCCATTTAGGAAAAAATTGCTGAATACTGACTTTATCAAGCAGTCCAGAAAAGCAGAGTGTAGAAACAATTATTCCCCTTTCCTGGCTAAGACTCCTATGCCTGATAAACCACAATGCATTTCTTCAGGTCAGCTTTCCTTGTGCCTATGTGAGTGGTTGCCTATGATCTGTCTTTGGAAGAAAGGGTAGAGGTTCCTTCCCTCCACCCTGTATGGTTTAGATATATCTGGTTCAAGCATACTGTGGGGGTATGGGAAGAACAGGTTTAAACCTTTCTCAGGATAAAACTGCCCTTCAACTCCAGTTCTGATCTTCCCAGGACAATGTATAACCATTGGGCCATTATGTAAAAGATGAGTGTTGGCAGCTCCTCTCCTGGCATGTGTGAAAACACTGCTCTCATTATCCATGCCCAAAGGTTTGTTTTAGTGATTTATAGCCAAAAGAAAGTTTCTTGTCTTGGATACCTCTTTCTCTGAATTCCCCAAAACCAAGGCACAATGTCTCATACCAACCATTTCCTTCATCTTTTCCAATGAGCTGGCTCAGATGTTTTACCACTAAGTGGGTACCTACTGAAGGTACTTAACTTTCCCAAAGTTTTCTAAAGTCAAGCACAATTAACTGTTGCTGTGTATGAAATATAAACACCTCAGTTTGCAAGGGGAACTCTTGGGAGACTGATTTTAAAGTGCACTGATGCTGAGAATGCCAACCTCAAATCTCTTTTAGGATTTGGGATATACAGCCTTTTCAAGACTTTCTAAAGTCAAAAGAAAGACCTTCACTGCATGACATAGGCTTGGAGACAGACACTTGACAGAAATTAAAGCTTTCTGTTCTTTGTGAAGGAGGAGCCCAGTGTGTGAATCCATGTTCCTTGGGAAAAAACAGCATAAAATAGAATTTAATGCGTGAAACGGGATAGTCCAGGTAGTCATCCACAACTTGAATTTATGCATCTACTTCCTTTTTTCACTCTGTTTTGAAACTGGAATGGAGAGGGGAAGGGACATTGCTGTGTGGAAGAAATGATAATCAAGAGATTGCCACTGGAGAAATGTATTTCTCTGTATATGCACAGAAGTGCTCCCAACTACCTACAGCATAATTTCCTATCACAGTTTTACTACCAGAGGTGATTCTTCACACACAATATAATTTAATAATGAATAGTTGTTTTTTTGCAAAGTGTTTTGAACCCTAAAAGCCTACAGGGCTTGATTGAAGAAGTTCCTGGAAGAGAGATTCATGGATTTACAAACTTGGCTCACCCAGAGCCAAAATTCTTTGAAGGCTGGGGCAGCACATGGTGCTTACCCCATTGCTATGTTGTTTCTAAGACATTCACCCCTAGTCATGGCCAGAGATGACCAGCTGAGGTTCACCTAGACAAACCTTTGTTTCCAACTCAGAAATTATGAGTCTTATATTCTTATACTTAGATGAGCTCCACAAGCTTTAGGAAATAGAAATGTATTACAAGAGTGTTAAAACAAAAGCATTTTCTGTGTGTCACCCCTGCCTTCAGTCATGTGACTGACACTTATCTACTGCTCAGGACAAAGTTATAATCTAGTAAAGGTAGAACAATTCTTTCAGATTCCCAAAACTCAGCTCACTGACTGGAAATAGGAAAATAACACAAGGTTGTGACAAGACTTTCTTTGGCTTTGCCACTCCAAAATGCAGAAATGCATCTCAGCTGTTGGCAAGGCAAGGTTATCTTTCACAATAATGAATTTGAAACAATTTAAGTAATAAACTCAGCATCTGCAAAGCCTTTTTGAAAAAAAAATCTGTAATAAATTATCTTCCATTTAATTGCTTTGATGTTTCCAAAAAGCAAATATAAGGCACCAAGAACAAAAATAAGAATATTGCCAGACTATAATGAGGCTGTTTTTGAAAGCAACTAGTAACCTGTAGACTGGGTTATCCTGCTTCATCTACAATGAACAATAGCGCTGTGTGATGGTCCAGGACAGGAATACTATAAAGACAATTGCACATAAGCAACTTACATTTCTTGTTTACTTTTATGAGAAGAGAAAAGGCAAAGAGGCTGGATAGGCTCTGAGTCTTCATTGCCAGAGAAGAAACAATGAAGAATTCATCTGAAACAGCTGCTACCCACTGTCATCCAGTGCAGATGATTGAAGAAGTAAACTGATTGTAAGACAAGACTAAGCAAGAGACATCACTCACAATTTTCTTATGTCAAGAAGTTAAGGAAGGGGAAGAAAGGATTGTGTCATAAGGATCAATATTTCCTTCTATGCAGTTAATGGAAAAGCTCACACTTCCAGCCTTAATCCAAAAGATGATGCGGTATGACAGGTCTGATTAATAGATTCATATCAGAAGTCCAAAATGTGCCTAAATTCACCCAAAATAAGAATAGATATAGTTCTATATATACAGAGATATATCTATTCTATGTATCTATATCTACAGAGAGAGCACCAAAGGGACTTGTAATGGTCTTGTTTGTCTTCAAATGAGTTTATAACGTGATAGCAAGCGCTTTACTTTAGGTTGCTGGCTTAAATTTGATGCAGGATATAGAAGCTGAACTTTGTTTTCACCAGATGATGACCTAGACTGCATAAAACGACTTGTTAGACTCAGTTCTAAGCAGATAAATGGCACATCACTCATCTGGTGTGGACTGGCACTCCTGATGACAGTCTTCATACAGTGAACACAGAAGATGAACAAACACTGTGCATGTTGACTGTTTTGCTCTACAGACCGTCCCTCCAAGTCAGGACTGGAAGATAATTTCACACATTTTGGTTTTTTCTGCCCTTTTCTGCTGATGTGTCACACATAATCCCAGTTCTGTTTGCCAAGAGAGCAGAGGATGTTCCCCCCTAACCTGGCACATTAAGGCAATGGAAGAAGTTTAAAAAGGCTGAAAATGGGACTGTGTCACAAGGAGGATTTATATTTTATTTTGTGCAGTCAGTGGAAAAGTTCCTGCATCTATTCTTAATCCAAAAGACAAAGTAGTAAACTGCAATAGCTGGAATCCAATAAAAGAGCCAGAGGCATGTGAAACTCAGCTATTTCCAACTGCACAAACCTGTGCAAACACAGCTTTCATTTTCCTTCTTCCTAAAATTCCCTGGTAGTTATCAGCCTTTAATTTCTTCCCAAAATTTCTCCCTAAAATTTCCCAGTAAAACTTAAAGAAACAAAACACCACTTGACTGTACACCCCTAACAACAGCTTTTGCATAATTCTAATGTGAAACTTCACTGCTAATTTCTGCTGAAGGGTCTGGAAAGCTTTGTAATCGGTTAAGTGATTTTGGTTTGATGTCCAGTCATTTAGGGTTGGAGGTTACTAAAAAAGGGGTTTTTTTTCCTACATTAGCAAGCTATTAGAATAGACACTGACTTGTTTTTAGCCTGAGGCACCTACCACTGTCCCAAAGAAATCCTTGCTACTATCCAGGAGCTGGCTCATAACACTCTAATAGGCAGTTTGGGTGCAGCCTCTGCCCTTCAGAGGGTAAGAGGATTTAGATATGGATGGCTGGACCATGGCAAGTGACATCAGAGCTAGAAAAAGTACTCAAGTTTTGCCTGCCAGCACAACAAGAGTCATGAAAAACTGGGGTGGAACACCTTAGCTTGAAACAAATTTTACTTCAACCACGTTATTTCCTGGGCTGAATCAAGATGTTTAATGCAGTATAGTACTGCTTCCCAGTCCTTGGAGAGCTCATCTGGGAATGTCTAAGGTAGTGCTTCACTGTCGAACATAGACTAATTCTACAGGTGGGTTTCATCTCACATACCATGAGTCACCTAAAGTTGATGGTGTAGAGCAAAACTACAGAGGTTCTGCCATTACTTTAATCTCTCTGGAAGCCTGGGTTTATTCCAAAAGGGATGTTCCAGCTCTCTCCCACCTTTTGTGCTGGGACTAGTGCACAACAATCACATCTGAAATCAGATGAGGACAAACATACTATTTTTCAAGTTCTTCTCTAAGGAGAACACGTCGTGAAGTGTCTGCAGTAGAGTTTGCTCCAGCACAAGGCAGGCAGTGGGAACAGTGCAACAGGGACAGTACAACTCTTTTCTTTTTTTTTGATAACCAGGGATGAATTAAAGTTACTGCATGGGTACACCCCAAGTTCTTTATACAGCATCTCCTAAAGTGGGCAGAGACAGGCATCCCTAGAGAACAGAAAGTCCCATCTATTATCACCCCATGGTTCCTGCCTTCTCCACTGAACATAGCAAGAGGCTCAGTAAAGAGTTTTAGGGTTCATCTCAAACAAAGATAGCTGGACCTAAATTATTTTCCTAACATTGCACAATGAGTCTAAGAAAAAGGCATTAGATGTTTAATTCTGTACCTTCCACACAAGATCATCTCCCTTTTTTAAACTTTGTTTGTATGTAAGAATCAGTGAAGTGGTTTTGAGTATTCATCTTTTTGGAAATTATTTTGTATATAAGACCTCAAAAAACTGCAGTGATGATCTCTAACTCTGTTTACCATCAACCCTTTCCTTCAGTGAACTGCAGAGAAAGAGCGATAGCTATTAATTAAAGCTCATCCAAATGCCAGTAACTGAGCTGCTTTAGAAGAGCTAAAAATAATTTCAGCTGACTATGCCACCACCTCCACATAATGAAAGTCTTCTCTCAGTGAAAGAAACACATGTGATGCCAGTTGTATGAGGGTGGTATGGCTTTGCCTGTTTGCCTGTACTGTTTTTGTATTATCTCAAATAAGATTTAAAATGGCATTTGGGTACATCAGACTTTGGAAACAGATGGCTCAACTCTTGTTTGTTAATTATTAAGAGCAAAGATTTCAGTAAGATTTCAGTTATTCCAATCCCATAAAATAGTTTCTTTTCTTTCTTTTTTTTCTCCCTTTTCTCTTTTTGTGCTTTTTTTTGTTTGGGTAATACTAATTCATACATAGTCCTGTAGTTTCATTTCACTTTGAATCCCATGGTGATAAATTAGCAGTACTCACCCCACCAGATGGTTGCCCTGCAAAGTGGAATAAAAGTCTGCACTGAACATCCCTGCAGATGTTGAGACTAAATATGGATTCAGCAAGGCATGAAGCCTGGATACTGTTGCAAGTTGCTGTTTTCTGCCTTCCCTGAACTTTTCTGTTTCCTCTTTGGGACTATGAAATGGCTAGATGGATCAGATCAAATGTGAGGTGGAGAGGAGAATACGTTGGAAAAGCACGTTCAGCTATTCCCGGAACAAAGTCCAGGGCTCCAGGACTCCATGAGAAGATAGTTTCTTCATAACTGTTTTCCAGATCTTAAGATTGTCTTGGATTGTTTGCTGTGGTTGAGGGGAACTCCCCCCTTTTTTATTCTTGCTGG
This sequence comes from Dromococcyx pavoninus, assembly GCA_033558185.1. NCBI lineage: Eukaryota > Metazoa > Chordata > Aves > Cuculiformes > Neomorphidae > Dromococcyx > Dromococcyx pavoninus. Next base: position 198,925 of record JAUMJL010000383.1, on the reverse strand, counting down.
CTGTTTTCCAGGTTTACAGTCATGTAACATTATGTCAACTGCCTGGATGTGATCCCTCAGCTGTCCTATGCCACACTGCAATTCTTAACCAGAGAACAAGGAAAACACAACTGAGTTCTCAGAAACTAAAAGTGAAAGAAAGTCTAGTTAAGCCTACTTTGCTTGAACATCAGAACTTTAAGCACTTTATCAGAACATGCAGTGCCCATAAACATGTCCTTTGATGTCCCGCATGCTAGAGATTCCAGAGGCTGCACTGCAGCTACCCTGAAGAAGGGCTGTAATTATATGAAACTCATCATCCCTTCAGCCAACAAACTGGAATTCTGCCCAGGATTCCTATATAAGACTTTTTTTCTTATTATAGTGATCCAAAATCGAAAGCAGAGTGGCCTTGGCTTTGATGCTGTTTTCATCTTAATTCAGCCAGGTTGCTGGTTATGCCTGCCAGAACTGAGAACATTCTTCCTGTAGTGTGAAAATATTTAAGGAATTCGGGTGCCTAAATTTCACCAAATTTCCATACCTGCTCAAAACCAAGTAAATGTCTATGGGAAAAAATCTAAATTTATTAATTTACTTAAACATATATGGATAGATCTAAAAAGGGTCTATTTTTGATTACTTCATTGCTATTGAATTTGTTTTTAAGAGGACATAGATGAACAGCACATGAGATAAATTTTTGTTGCCAGTTTAGGGAAGATTTTTTTAAACTAGCAAAATCAACTCTCTAGATGCTAGATCGAGAGCCTAGTTTTATCAAATCATCTTCACCCCACCATGAACAGGAAGCATGCTCCTTCCTCAGGATCAAGTGCTCTACAGAAGTAGAAAACCTCTTGAAGTTTTTGTTTCTAGAAAAAGATAAGTTGGAAGAGATCCCTACAAGTCACCTTTAATTAGCAGGTGGAGTACCTTTTCCATCAGATACCCTCAGGTGAGAGCACTGGATTAAGGTGAGGGAACTTGGTAGGATAAGTACAGTGACAAGGTCACAGCTGTTAACATTTGCTTGATTAGAAACATTTATTTATTTCTATGTATTAGAATGGCTTATCTACTGAAATCTGTTCTGCTATCTAAGGCATCATTCATCAGAATCATTCACCAGAATATCTCTTAAAAGAGGATGAGGAGCCCATCTTCAGAGCCCCCTACTGACAGATATGGAAACTGAGGCACAGTCTCGTACCCAGAGAAAGCTGAAGATCATAGATCTGTCATCAGATGTTAGGACCACAAAGCTTTTGAGTTCTAAGTCTGAGTCACGAACACAAGATTATCCTTGCCTTTATTCACCAAATGATCCATCAATGAATTGAAATCAAGGAGAAAAAAAAAAGGATAAGAATATGAAGGGAAATGGAATTTTTTCCTAGCAAAATGATATCTGTATGGGTGGGATCAAAAGAGCTTCAAATAGCATTGGAAATGTGCACCCATTGCTATCACCTATCTAAGCAACCCACTAGGGACAGCGAATCCCCCTGCAGCTGAATCCCAGAGCTCATGGGCACCACGCATCTTCTGTGGGCTGTTGTAGTCAGCGCTGTCTAATCCTAAACCTTCCCTCCCTTCCCCTCTCCCAGTTGCATTCCCTTTCTCCACCAATTGCTGGAGAAAAAAAAGACGATTGTTGTAGACCTGGATCAGAGATGTCAATCTAATTATTTTTCTCTTTTTTTTCCTTTTCTTTTTTTGGACATTGCATCCGTGGAGGAAGGAGGGGGAAGAATAGGGATTTGCAGTGGCGGGGGCAGCTGAAGAGGGAAAGGAGCAGGGAAGAAAAAATATTTCCTTTGGCAATTCTGTTTCGCTTTCGAAAAGGAACTACTTTCCTCACTCCTTATCCCTCCTGACAAGTACAGGCACTTTGGGCCTTAACTGGATGTGAACATTGTCAAAAGAAATTTGGGCTAAAGGGAGGCATCTGCAGTTCTGTTCCTATTGCACTCGGCGCAGGAGCCACTTTTGCGAATGTGGCAGGGTGGCTGGTGGGCAGACACCAGTACAGATGGGAACTTCACATACTGTATGCATCATGACCAACTATAAAAACAGTCACAACGCATCAGTTGTTACCCGGCCAGTCTCTCTGGAACCTTCACTTTCAATTTCAATCTCGCTGACATCCACAGCTTACAGTGAGCTTTTATGTTTAAGCATCAGTACAGTCCCTAATGCAGGAGAAAAGGGGTGGCTGGACTACCACAGCAAGGAATTAAACCTCTGATCTCTGCCAGCCATTGGAAGGGAGGAGCAATTCAAGGGGAATTGTGTAACTGGGCTCTATGCAAAAAGGGGGAGAAAAAGCAGTGGGTGGGAGTCAGGAATTTTTTTGATGCCGTGAACACACAGTAAGTTAAGGGGCTTCTGAAAAAGGAACATAGCAAGCAGGCACTCTCCCAAATTGTAATTTGATGCTTGGAATAATCCTATTGTGTCAGCTACTCACCGCCAGAGAATTGAGGGTAAATATAACTAAAGAAAAAAATTAAAGGGATGGCAATTTGAACAGCTTAATGTTTCTTCAAAGGCTAAGTGATGGAAAGCAGCACTGAAGTAAATTGACAACTTGGATGCTGGTGCAGCTCAGGTAAAGATTTGATGGTAACACGAGCTTTCCAATGTGTTTCCAAACTAAAGTATTATGAAAAGGTAAATTATGTTTTGTATTCATGACTGAAAGCATTTTATTTTAAAGCCAGCACGGCTGATGCTGTCAAGGTGGAGATTCTAGCTTTATGTACAGTGCCTCTAGCCTTGCAATGTGAGTGAGGCAACATGACAGCTTGTAATAAGTAATTTTTATACAGTTGCATTTATCACTCAAGTAGGCTTGGCAATATTAAACACAGACCTTAAAATGCTGCAGAAGAGGAAGGACAGGGGCTGGAGGCCATGTGTATTGTGTGTGTGCTTGCGTGTATGCGCGAGGGTAACTTTTTTTTTTCTTTCTCCAGGCTCGTTCCTGTTAATGTGGCACTTTTTAAGATATGCAACGAAATGCTTCCAAATTGTTAATACATCACTAAAAGGTTACAAATGAAATGACCCCGTTTAGCCCAAAGGATGTTATTTTAGGCTTTAATGAATTAGACATTGCTGCCATTTTCAGGCAAAAATCAATTGCCTCAATTAACAAATTTGCACTAGTCCAAATATTTACAAAATAAAGGCCCAGAAACCACATTCTTTGTTTTTCTTTCTCATTCCCTACCCTGTTTTTTCATTAAAATGTTCATTTCCATGAAAGTGCAAGGCATCACCTCTTTCTCTGAGCTTGTGAAGGCCTAGTGTTGACAACTTTCTTATTCTTTAGCGGTTGCTCTTTTCTGTTTTAACAGGTTTTCTTTCTTTGTCATGAATAATTCAGGACAAGCTAAGAAAAGTGGAGAATGCCCATTGCTTCTCATGGAAAGAACAGGGGAGACCTTATTGCAGTTTGCTGCTTCCTCAGAATGGAAGGAGGAGGAGCTGGTGCTCATCTCTTCTCTCTGGCAACCAATTATAGGATCCAAGGGAATGGCAGAAAGATATGCCAGGGGAGGTTTTGGTTAGATATTAGAAAAAGGTTCTTCACTCAAAGCACTCAGTGAAGCACTGGAAGAGCTCCCAAAGGAAGCAATCACAACATCAACCTGACAGTGTTACGGAAGCATTTGGAGAACACCCTCAGCTACATGGTGTGAATCCTTGTGGGTCCCTTCCAACTCAGGACACTCTACAATTTTATAAAAGGATAAGGCAATTTATTTCATGCGGTTGGAATGAGAAGGAAATTTTCTTGTATTCACAGGATTTATAGGAACTGTGCCTTGAGTCTGAACCAAAATGAAACAAAAATTTCCAAGCCAAATAGCAGCTGAAACTTTCTAAAGCACAGCCCTGACATGCGGTTTGATATCCACTTCTGTTGCAAGGAGTTACAAAGCTAGGTGAATGCCAGTGAACACAGCCATTTAAAGCTGAACTAAAGTCAGACTGAAAGCAGTACAAAACTGAAAAGAGACCAGTCTCCGTTATTATTCATATGACCCAGTTGAGAAAATTATGCATTTGCATTGGGAGATACCTCTAACTCAGGCACCGTGGCTGCCTCAGGACATTGGCTGTAGAGGAAGATGAGCACTTGCAGCTCTGTGAATCTAGGTGTCTAGACTATCAGATACATGAAAGAAGCAACTGATTATTTTGTCTATTCCATTTGCTTATTTCATGCATCTCTGCTATCCATCAATGATGTTAAATTTAATTCATTTGCCCATCTAAGCCGCACTGATCTGGAGAGGACATTCCAGGATCTATTGAATATTGGAATTTCTCAGGAGAGAAATTGAGGGTAGCATTGACTTCATGTGCTGGAACATGAGTCTCCAACTCTTAGTAAAAGTCTCCAGATAAAAGATAGTGCCATATGACTGATTCATGAATATCAACTGTATATACAAAGATAAAACAAAAGGAAAACAGTCAATAAATGAAAAGAGTCAAGGTCTGTTATAGATTTTGGAATGAGTTCATAAATCAGCAAAAGACACTGTATCTTCCATACAATGTCTCCATAGTCAGTTTTAATCTGAATTTCAAGGTTTATTTTGTATTATTTAGTTATATATATAAGGTGGTAAAGAAGAAGCCTTAATTTTCCCCGCCAGAAAAGTATGGTTAATACAGGTCCATTGAAAAATGCTACTCTTTTTTACCTTTGACTGTGGCTACTAGAAAATTACTGAGTCAAAAAATACTGACATTTTCTGCTCTGTATTGTGAATTTGGCTACATGCTAAGAAAAATCTTCTAGTAAAATCTGGAGAGGCTGCAGTCTTCGGTATTTCATATTTTTTAAAAGTAGATTAGATAAACATCAGATAGAAATGACTGAGGTGCATTTGATTTTTCTTGGAAAAGCAGCAGATTAAGTAATCTCATTTGGCAGTCCACAGAGCTGGGCCTTGAGCAGAGCTGACTTAAGATATCTCCCAACAGTTTGGGAAAATGAGGCTACTTGTGACATAATTTTGACAAAGCTGAAAAGACCGTGAGGGTAAGGTTCATCTTACTGAACTTAAAATACACACGATCACACCTGATTTAGTTACCCTGGGATCCCTTAATAGACAACAGAGAGGAACAGGCACTTTTAAGGTACAATTTTCTGACCTACAGACATATTTACCTTTAGCCACTTGAATTTCATTCCAGGGTGTTTCTCTTTTCCCATGCTCAAACTTCTATCAGAGTACACCTTTTCCATTGTAATCCGGTACACATCTGCTTGGTATTACTAATCTGTGGTATCTTAACTGCTGCCACTAATCCAATCCTGTAGAAACATGCTGAATGTAGACCATCTTCTAATTGAGAGGGAATGGATATTCTGAAGGTGTGGAGCTTAACATGGACATAAATGTTGGCAGGCTGACTCCAAACAAAACAGAAAAGTAAGCCAATAATAGACTTTTGCAATGATTTTTTTGTATGTGTACTATTTTTTGATACTGCACAGAGAGAAGTTTGATGCTGCAGTGTCATTCAGTGGAGAAGATCCTGCTATCTTGTATCTCCTATTTTGAAATGACAGAACCATGATGGGCAGAGAAGGATTTGTAGTTTCAATAGTGACTCCAACTTTATGAGAAGTGTAATAATAACATCTTTAAATATCATCTTAACCACTATCAGAACTGAGTACTAGTACTGAGGTTTTTTATGCAGGATCTTTCTAATTACTGATAATGGAAATATACTACATAGAAACAACCTCAGCAATGTATAATTATCTAAAATTTAGATGTTTGATCTAATCTATTCATTTAGGCTCTTTCTGTTTTCTATGGGATCTTCCTCTCCATCGGAAGATCCTTCCTTTTCTGCTGTCACAATCATTTCATCATTATCTTTCTTCATTTGACTGTGCATGGAACACAGAGTACTATCAGTTCAAATATCCAATATTCAGATGTCTTAAAATGACTGTCAACTCAATGTGTAAGGTTATATCTGAAATACTTTGTTAATGCAATGTACATCGGCAAAGAAACTTTAACGCAGTCCAGGTATTTTTGAGGAAGTTATTTTAAATATTTACTGGTCAGTGTAACTCATCATCTCAGAAGATAATTAATTTCAAGGCTCTTCATTGTGGAATTCATACTGCAGGGATATGAGGCCCTAAATTTGTAAAGGACTTCTCCTGGGGCATCTGCAAATAATCTGTCCCTCATGGGATTATCCATTAGGAGCACCAAGTGATTGTATGTTTGCAGACTGTGAAGGTCCAGGTTTTAGGACAGGACCTGAAGAATTATGCAGAACTTTGGATTACTAAACAGGAAACAATTCCTGCTTTTCAGTATCCTCTCAGGATATCAACACTTCAGACAATTTCCTGTTTACAGAATGACGATCACTGTGGGTGGCACTTTGACTCCTTTAAACTAAAATATCAAGTTGGAGGAGGTGAGTAAGGGAAAGGCAAAATTAGGCATGAAGTAAGCTGTCATTACCAATTTACATATAAATATTCTTATAAGTCAAATAGCTAATAATTGAAAAGATGTATTATGGGGGGGGGTTGTTTGAAATTTTGATCAAAGTACTTCTGTCCGGAATTGGTTGAAAAATTCCAGTGTTGTAGGTTCATTTTTCAGCCAGTCCCTGTTCACATTGTTAAATTCAGGTAATAGTTGGCCTACAGTGTGTGAGAAAAAACAACATAGACTTGAGTATCCTTTCAGCCTGACTTTTATATCCTGCAATGGCTGATAACATAAAAAGTGTCTGAAATCCAAACAACTCTGAAAAACCTAAACATGGTATTGCTACACAGTTCCAACTTCTTCAGCTAGTTTGTCATAAAAATTCTTGTTATAAAATCACCATTTGAAGGCTAAATCACTTCATCTCTCCTACCACCAGAGCATCTCAAGCAAAGTATATCTCATGTAGATTGTTGTATTATGTGGATTATTTCACAACATATCAATAAGATGTGATTGTTCTTGAACTAATCCTTTTCATTTATCAAAATAAAGAGCATCATACTGGATATTTTCTTCACCAGAAACATAAAATCGACTGGTTTGCTTTGATTCCATGGACTATATCCATAGTTCCATCTTCAGAAAATTATGTAAGATAACCCCTATTGATTTTGTGCAGCTATGTTGCACCTTATTGTCTTGCAACTCAAGTATTTTGAGTATCAGTATATCAAACGATTTAATATTACTATGCAGTTTGTATTCCAGATGAATTCATGCACCTATCCCTGCAGAAAAGTTTGCACACGTGAATGATAACATCTTTCCAGAAAACAAATTCAGTTCTTAAGTTAATAAGCCCTTGTAATCGTATCAAATCAATTAATAAAAATTTGTATTGGTAATCAAGTGCAGAAACACCAAGAATAGATACTCATGGAGGATGTGAATGGTGTTCAACAGTCTGTATTGCTGATCTTTGCAATAAAAATATCTACAAATCACCTAGCTATGTAGAATTTTTTTAATTCAAGGAAAAAATAGCACATTTAGAACACTGTTTATTGATTAGAATTTAAGGATTAACTATATTGAACCCAGAACTCTTTTTTCTCTCTTTTTATTTATTAGGGGACTGAAGAGAGTTAGGCAGTATGTAGGTCTGCAGTATAGACTTCTACATTTGGAAATACAAATCTAATCATTCTTCTTCATAACTTTACTAAATCACAGACAAGGTTTATGCAGAGCAAATTATGGCAAAGAAATCGTAGGATTTTAAATTACATTTCTGAGGATACACAACAAAATGAGGGCCTGAATATGATGAAGCTGTTTTGACCACTAATTCTTTTGCTGTAACAACCAGATAATCAGTACTCCCATGAATATCTCTATCTAGCATTACCTCTGAGGAAAAGTAAAGTAACCTATAACAGAAGAAACAAACCTAAAATATTTGACATATTATGTGGATTAGTCTGTGTTCTATACAACAGAACTTCAAAGGACTTGATTTTAAATTGGGTTGAATAGTCTCCTATCTCTCAAAACAGATTTTCTTATGTTATCAAACATTGAATAAGAGGTTTTTCATCAACATCAGACTCCTTCAAAAGCTTTGTCTTAAAATGTACAATCACCTTAGACAAACCAAGAAGAGATGAGATTAGAAGAGATTCTGCGATTAGAAACCTGGGATCAGTACTTGGAAAACCACGGAAACTGCCCTGCTACAAACTTGCTGGTTTCCAGAGTCAGATAATTTAACATTGGTGAAATGTACCTGTAAACCCATGCTGCTGTCTGCGTTATCACTGTAGTCAACAGAAACTAAGATTTGGGTTCAGGCATCTCTAGTACAATTTTAGACACTCTGCTCACAGGATCTGGCACAGAGCTACTGAAGAAATTCAGAACTTTGAATACGAGCAATACCTGGCCACAGAAGCACACATGCTACTTGTCAATCCTGATTCATATCTGTTATCCTGTTCTATATGTCTTGAACACAATAAGATATCTCACATGGCATTGGATATCCAGGTAACAGAACCACAGTCTTAGCCACAGGTACCAAACGGAAGTAAAAGACATCTACTTGTTTAGCTGGTGAGGCCCTAAAGCACTCTACAGTGGTGCCAGTCACTACAAATGAACTCAAGTTGAAAAATACACTGAAAACTACAGAGGTATTCTGCTACCATAGAGGTGGATGTGTAATGATCAGGAATAGAAGAAATAAAGTATTTTATACTAAAATAAAAATATCTAGACTTGGGAAGTGTCAGTGTGCAGATTTTACACTCATGTGTAGGTAGTATTACTGAGAGAACAAAGGATGTTCCTGGACATTCTCATTACATTACAAAGCTGGCCTTCCAAGAATAACATGCCTGAGAATAAAACAATAATTATAAAACCACAACTGCAATCAAAGCAATGCTGCCGAAAGCCTTAAGCACCACGGGTTTACGAGGCACGTAAATATAGCAGCTTGGATAAAGATGTAAACTGTTACACTGCACCCTTTAAAATCTCACACTTCAGAAGCCAGTGGAAATACATTGGACTGAAAAGATGGATAGATAAACACTGAATTTCTGGTAAGAAATGCTGTTCTTTTTCTTTTAAAGCTGTGTGAATACATGCAAGCTCAAATTAAGGAGAGCAGATAACCAACTGTACGCGAGAGATGAGCAGGCTGCTTAAAGCTACCACATAATCGGTGAAGCTTTAAACATGGAGAAAACAGCTTGAGGCCTTTTTTTCTTCTTCCTCTAAAATGTGACATCATTGTATATGACACAACACCTTGGAAGGAACCATATGGGGAAATGTAAGCATGTTGCTAACTAAATGTGAGCTCCTTCAGAACGAAAAAACCTCATTGCTGGCCAAACCCTGGATGGTCTCATAAAAAGCACAGCTTATACAGTGGAACTGACAGTTCTATTTCAAGGACATTTTTCATGCCTAATGCTCTTTATGCACAGTATTTAGAAAGGCATATCAGGAATATAACATTGTTTTTCATTCAGATCTAATCAGAAATGGTTGATTCAGATCCAACACCCTAAAATATATGAGATTTTCTGATCCAGGTTTTTGCTTAATTTTTTATAGGGCTGGTTTTTAACACTCTAAGCTCATTATTAGCTGTTCGTTATTCCACTGATTTAAGGAATATATACGTCTTTCCTCATGCAATGTCTCTTTAGGTTGGTCCTTGTATGTCTGTCTTTCACTGATTCTCTGTTTTTCTAAATGTTGACCTTAATGCAGTTTTGGATTAGAAGTTAGATCTAACAGTTGCAATTGTTATATTTTCATTATAGTCATTATTATCAGTCGCAGTAACAGCAGCAGTAGCAGCAGTAGCAATAGTAGTAGTAGTAACAGTGAATTTAATTGAATATGCTGTAAACGGCCCACTGACTTTTTCAGGACTACTCAGAATGTTTAAAGATTGCACCTGAGGATGTGAATTTCTATAGAACAATGTATGAATCTTCTTACCTTTAACCATCGGGTCTTCATGTTGAATATAGACATTCACTTACACAGCAATTGGTTCCAAAGTTGTCTTAGGTGGCTTCAGACAAAGAAAAGATCCTGACAGTTTTAGATTGTGAGTGCTAATAGATGAGAAAAGGGTAAAATTAAAATGAGGAAGCTGCCTGAACAAGTATGAATTTGTGCATTAAAAATTATGAGAATTGTAGTTAAAAGTTAAAAGAGCTTCCCATGGAACACATCATTTGCATTTCTGTGAGTGCCAGTGGAATGGAAATCAGGAATTTCTCAGAGTTCCACTATGAGATATTCCCTCTCCTCTTTAATTCCTAACCTGAAAAAGAGGTTGGACCCCAATTCAGCAAACATTCACATTCAGCTTGGCTGAACTATCACAGAAACCCACGTATGTCTTTGGAATTACTCAGATATAATTAGACATTTTATTTTTTTCCCATCATTAGAGACTAAAATCTATACTTAATTTTAATGATGTCTTGTGAAAATGACTCATGAAAGCGCTTAATCATGTGCTTGATTTTCATTTCAGTCTGTGATTAAGTTGCATAGAAACTAGTAAAATTTAAGCATGTCTTTAGGATTAAGTATGAGCTTAAATGTATTCTCAGTTAGGTACATTCTGAGTGCATTTTGTTGGGCCTTGATGGTTTGAGATCCAGATGAAAGATATTTTTATTTCTCCTTACAATTTGATCATAAACCAAGACACGAAATAAGAAAAAAAAAAAGACAAGAAAACCCCAAAAAAACAACTGAAGATTTACAAGACCAAAAAGTATATGGGTTCTATAGAAGTGTGGCATGATGGGCCCAGATTGTTGGGTTTTGAGAAGAATATTTTTTTTTCTTTTCTTATTTAGCCAAAACTACTAATGTATACACTCCCCCACGTAAGCCTGACTAACACAGCAACTGTAGGCCAACTATGTCTCTGGGGTAAATGCATTTCCTGGAGGGACATATTTGATTCATAATGGCTGCAGCTGAATTATAGTGAGTGCTGGAATGTTATTTCTGTTACATCTGAAAGTTCATTGAAATTATTTAGATCCAGATCCCTCAAAGGATAGAAGTACTACACAGTTTAGATATATGTGGCCAAATCCAGGTAAGCAGTTCACAAGCTCTGCCTTAAAACACAAGTCCCTCAACTTTCACCAGTCATTTTCTATGGATATTCAAAGACCATGTCCAGAGCTTGTACAGGGAATCCACTCAGTAAACCATTCCCCTTTAACTAAGTTTGGCACCTAAAGATAGTTGAGATTTACAAACTAGGGAACAGCAGATCTAGTTCCTCGACATTGTGGGTAAGCTATTTGCAAATCTATTAGTGGGCTTCACCAAGAAATGGAAAGACTGACTTGGTAAGAACTTATTTCTTACATTCCTAGAAGTGTGCCATTATCTATAGGCACTCTTGGGCACTCATTCTATGCACAACAGGCATGGAGAGGAGTCAGAAAATTGGTAAGGCAGGAAGGGAAAGAATTGTAAAAAATCAGAGTTTCCATCCTGTTTATTTCCTGTGCTTACCATGCAAAACCTCTGGGGCCAGGAAAAAAAAATAAATTAAATGGGTCATAATCCAGGAGTTTAGCCTACACAGACAAATCTCATCTTCCATTCTGATAAATACAATTGTATTAACTGGTAGAAAACAGTGATTAAATAAGCTATTAACCATTGGGAAATCTTGTGAAAAATGAATTATAAATAGAAAACTTCATTTCAGTTAAAAGTATTGCTGAAGGAAACTATTTTTAAAAATCAAAATGTTTTTCTTCAGAAAATTATGAAGTAAAATTTTAAAGTTTTTGTTTAAATTGTATGTTATCTTATGCTTCTTTCTTTTCATTACGTATTTTCTTCTATAGCCGTTAAAATTTATATCTCAATTAAAACCCACACCTTAAAATGAAATTGTAAATGAAGTTCTAGAAGTAATTGATTAGTATTCTTCTTTCCATGCCATGTTTTGTATGGACAAGTAGATGTCTGTAAAAGTGTTATTTTGTCATCTTAACTTGGAGCGTTTCTGAATTGGTAAAATATTAAGTTGTCCAGTTTCCACTGGTCTATCCATCCACAAGACGAATCCAAAACACTAACCTATCCACCATGAGGATCTTCATGACCATCACAGTGTGAAGTCAGGTGTGCAATCAGATACTGAGATTGCATAGAACTTCATGTTTAACAATCATGAGCTGTAAGATTTTAGAAGTGAAAAGGCAAGAAAAATGTTGGAATGAACATTAGAGACACAGAGCAGCGGAATCTCTCAGCTAATATTTCATTTTGAATGTGCCAGACACAGTAGATTTGCAAAGAATATAGAAGAAAGATATCCATACTATATTGTCAGATAATGGGTCTTTGATGAGGAAGAATTTACGAAATGAAAGTCGAAACTTGGATTCCTATATCTGTACTTAGGCATTTATTAAAAGTCTGATTTTCATAGAGACATAGATCTGAAAAGGATCCTGCTCCCAGATCACCAGCTCTAATCTCATGCTCTGGCAGTGTATCACATCGTCTAACACCTTTTATAAACAGGTCATGCACTTAAATATAAGATTTTCTGCCTCTTTTACTCTTATGAGGGGAAAGCTGTTCTAGAATCTCATTTCTCTGCTAGTTAGAAACCTTCTGCTGATTCCCAACATATCTGTATTCATATGGCTAAGAATTAAGCATATAATTTTTCACATTAAAGTCCAAAAAGGCTGTTGAAAGGCTGTTTTTAAGAGAAAAAAGATCACATTTAGAGACAGACATAGGAACCTGAAGCCTCAGGCATATATTTTCAAAATGGTTAAATGCATACCTCTTCTGAAGGGTTAGTGACACGTGACAAGCTGAAGAGAAGGTGGTGTGTATTGTGGAGACTTAGTAGCTCAAATCGGCTTTAGCTAGGGAATTTCTGCATTGTGCTCCAATTTATAATGCAGATGCAGTTTAGTGTATTTCCAGATGTGCAAAATACAGATGCAGACAGCTACATACAAGCATCGCCCCAACTCTACTTAGAAGTGTAGAGGACAAGATCAGCATAAAAGATGTTTAGGTATATATAGATGTGACCATGCCTTTGTTAATACACCCACTTGATGCAAAAATTGCTACAAGTCTGTTATTTGGAGAAGAGGAAGAGAACTTTAATCTAAGTTTCCAGAGAATGTAGTCAGTGCAAGCCACATGAATGGCAAATAAGTATTTTATGATTATTGTTGGAATATTAATCTAAAATGCTATTTTGACATAAATTAGAATCTCAATTCATTTGTTTAACTGGAAAATGTTCACTGTGAGTCATTTTTTTTAAAAAAATTCCCATAGCCTTGGCTTCTAGCTTTTATTTCCTCCCTTTTCCATGCAAACAGCTGCCAAGTAAAATAGTAGAATGTGTTACATGAGCTAATCCCAGCCACTTGCCTTTTAGAGGGTTAATATTACTTTCTTTTTTCTTCCTTGCTTTTACCCAGTGCTGACTAAAAAGAACACCCAGGTTCAATGAGTGACAAATCATTACAGACCATACAGTGTAATTAAAAAGCACAGCCATTGATCAGCTATGAGCTAAACCTGAGACAAAAAAGTGAGAGACCCAGAATAGCTGGCAAAACTTCTCATTGAATCTGTCTGAAATGGAAGATGTTCTCCCTGGAGGCATGGAGCGTGGCCCATTGTGCATTTCCATTAGAGATACATACTGACTCAGAGCATGCCATTGATGTTGGCCTATTTATGAAAGGCTGTTGAAAGAGGTTTCAGAGTTAATTGAAAAGAGCTGTTTCTGAAGTAAAGTAACTTCAAACAACACAGCTCTGAAATGTGTTTTAATGGACTGGAAATCAGTGAATTTTCCATAGAGCATATAAAATTAAAAAAGATGGCATGAACTGAAAGCTACATTGCCATTCATCATCATCATCATCATCATTATTATTATTAATAATGTCCCTATCACTATTAACAATTATTTTTAACTATAGTTGCTCAGCGGACAGTGACGGAAACAGCTTAATTCTTAATTGATTAGAGGATAGTTGTCTAGGATCTATCAAAATTTTCACTACATGTCTTTGCTTCACAGATTTATAACACAGACTGCCTGCAGAAACTGCCAGATTTGTGCCATCATAAACAAAAGGAGAAGCTCTTTCAGTTGTCAGGTAGAAGTAGGTTCCAAGGCCCTCTTTCACCAAGGTTATGTTGAGTTTAAAATGTGTTTACTCTTAACATTATTTCCCTTTTAAAATTAAAGCATATGCCTTAATTCAGGCATGTGTTTATTCAGGCATTTGTTTAGTCTCTGCCCTGAGCCGAGGTCTTGCACATAAGTTTATATTTAAGCTCATGCTTAAATAAAAGTCTCTTCAGCAAATCATGCACCTGAATTTCATAAATAGTAGCTGAGTATACGTTTAAATCTCAGCTTGTGATTAAATACCTTTCTCAGCTGAAAACAACACACTTCTGAATTATTTTTAAAAACTTGGCAATGTTCAAAGAGATCAAGAATGACTGAGCTGAATTTATTCCTTCTTCTAACTTCTTTTGCAAGAATGTAGAGTTAGCAAGAAGGTAGGTAACTCCTTGCCCTTGAATAAAATTAATTTAGGCAACTATATGGTATTCAGGTAGAAAGAACAAGATCAGGTTGTGATATCTTTCCTCTAGCTGATTAGTACCCAAAATCTTGGGAAAGCTCATAAACCCCAGTGAACTGCAAGGGAAAGGTGAGAGTAAAGTAAATTGACACTCAGCATAACGTAAGCAATAATCAAACAACTTCTACACAGAGCCTGAATGATAATGAGTATTTTACACTTCTATTCTACTCTTAATGCTCAAAGTAATTCACAAGATCTGTTGAAAACCTTCCATGTTCCATTAAAAGAGATGACCTCACAGAAATTAATTAACTTAATCCCACAGAACTCATTTGAAGTAAGGAAGAACTATTGTCCTCATTTTTTAAGTAACGAATAAAATAGGACAGTAATGACTTCATACAAAACCTACTGAAATCAGGAAAACTATTTAAATCTCAGCCTTGCACAGTAATACCTTTATTCACCATTTACCATCCTGGTAGTCCTGATTTCCTCAAAGTTTCACCTCCCAAAGTCAATACCTTTCCTAAAAAAGTCAACATTCATTTATTTTATCTATTTAAAAGTACTTTTTAAGTTTCAAAGTTGCTGGGTAAAAAAAAAAAAACTGTGCAAACTCTGAAACAGCCCTAAGGCACCAAAAAAAAAATTAAGAGAAGAAATACCAGAAAAAAATCACTTTAGTTTAAAATAAATACACACTTCATTTATTAGGGTTGTCATGGCATTTTGGCATCTGCACTGATTTTTGAAAATTTGCAGCTGATAACCATGGATTAACATGTGCTCAATTTATCTTTGAAGTTACTGTGGGTAGTTACAAACATGGATTAAGAATGTGCTACTTGTTCTGCAGAAGTGAGCACAAGCTGTCAAACAAAGGAAAGTGGTGAAGGTTATAGTTGAAATCTGAACGGAGGAACAACATAACTCCTTACTTAGGTAGATAAACAAATAGTCTAGATTTTCTGAGGCACTAAATATTGAGTAGAAAAATTTAATTTCTCTGACACTCCAACATCTGTACTTGGACTAGAGAGAATTAGGCACTGAAATTGGGATGACTAAGAGCTAATGTGCGTACCTAATGCAGAAAAAAGAAAGAGGAGATACTGGAGGGACAGCATGAATTTCTGTGCCCATATGTTTTAAACGTAGGGTTAAATCCCACTTAGAAAACAGGATTCAGTGGCTGAGAGTTTCTTTTCATGTGTTGACAAATGTATTCATTTATGAGAGGGACATACGGGACATCTGGATGTGGAGCTTGAACCTGCACTTTCCCTCTTCAAGAGGAATGTTTTAAACACCCCAAAAAAAAAAAAAGATGGGATTTCTTCTTGGCATTTCAGTCAAAGACCACTGTTGAGCATCCAAGAATTCATGGCTCTTGAGTCCAAAAGGTGAGGAATAAGATAGTTTAACGCTAACATTTGAGGATAGAAGTGTCATTACCTTACTTTAGCTCTTGCTCCTGAAACATTTTGGTTTGGACTCATCTGGTCAAATGTACAGTGGTAGTTACTCTAATTATCACCTGGAAATGCTTTGTTTTCTCTCCTTTGGCTATAAACGGACATGAGGGTGACAAATGCAGATGTAAAGCGTTTTAGTGTAGACTCCCGAGGTTTGATTCAGTTGTGCACACACGGACACCGTGTTATTTCAGATGCACTCAGTGTCCCACCTACTCTCCAGCTGCCATATATCACAAGCAGCATACAAAATGTGTCCACATATCCATTAGGCTTATCCATTATCCTTCATAAGGCTCACACTCCTTTCTTCTGCAGTTCCTTTTGTGTTTTTTCTATGCTTTCATATTCCTAGAACAGGTGGAGGTCCTCCTTCTGCTCTCAGGCCACTAAACTGTGTTATACATGCTCCAAGGCTACATGTTTAAAGGACAAGAAAAACATATTTAATTTCTTGAGATATGCTCAAATATTACACAGTTCACCACTTACCTCTTCGATTCAAAATAACACAGACAAGGTAGTCTGAGAAGGACTAACACCAGAAGTACTTAGAATTGGTTAGTGCTTTACCTTTAGACAGGAGAGCAGGTCCCAGTCTGTATCATGTTAGCCAAAGACCCAGATACACATTGGCAAAGCATTAGGTATCGTAACACATTTTTAATAAAAATCTTCGATGCCTGGGGAATCTTGTATTCCTAAGAAATACAGACAGTTTTCCCAAGTTACTGTCATGATCTTAAGCTCATTAATGGCATTTAAAGATTCTACATGCTTTGTTGATGCTGAACATCTTATATTTAACTTCATTAGACTTCTGAAGAAGAAATTGTGATTAAGACCCTCTGTATCAGTACAGAATTTTGATTTCACAGTTTTAAGTCTTTGCTAGAGACTGAGTATCAGTGAGATATGATGCATGTGCTATAAGCAAGAAGAAAAAAAAAACACTGAGTGGAGGCCGTAGACTCTGTTCCAACCAACATTTCTGTGAGTCTATCAGCTTATACTGTATGAGGTTGGTGAGGCACTGGCACAGGCTGCCCAGAGAAGTTGTGGATGTCCCATCCTTGGAGGTGTTCAGGGTCAGGTTAGATGCGGCTTTGAGCAATCTGATACAGTGGAAGGTATTGCTGCCCTATGGCGGGGAGTTGGAACTATATTATCATTAAATTCCTTTACAACCCAAACCATTCTACGATTCTATGTGATGCTTGCTGTACCTTTCTGTAATAACTTTTGCAAACAGGATGACTGACTTATCTTAGAGCTAATTAATTATAAACAGCCCAGACACAATCAAGGTAAACATACAAAACATCCTCCTTGGGAAATAACTCGTCACATATTTAGTAAATAAGAGTATGGTAGAATGAAGTTTTGGAGACATCACCCAGTAAGCTGCTAACAGTCCAGGGCAATAGCAATCTCAAGGTCAGAAACCTAAATGTCCAGCTTTATAAAGTTCTCATTAAGGTACTGCAGCATTGTTGAGGAGGTAGATGGTAGCAATTTGAAACCAACTATGCTTTCTCATAGATTAACTTCAGGAAAAAAATTCAGACTGAATGCTACCTAGTCATTTAATTGAATCAGAAATTAATTCCCTAGGGTCAATTGAGATCGAAACATAAACCTGACTATAATCAGCATAACAATGTTAGCTGAAATTATGCCTCTGAATGATAGCACCTAATAGAAGTGTGGGGCAAAGTTTCCCTAAAGAGGTATTAGAAAAATGTGCTGCTTTTTCGATAGCCTTTGATATTGGGTAAGATGTTGTTTGCATATTCCAAAGTACTCATCCATAACATTCAGATTTCATTATCCTTCTTGAATAAACCAAGAATATTAACAAAACAATTTTAAAAACATAAATATGGAATCAAGTCTACAGTGTTGTTCCTTAGTATGGAAATATAGGGCATTATGCAAAAATGGAGGACTTTTATGAAAAGACAGCAGAGATATGTCATATAATAATATTTGCATAATCATCTGGCTTTTCCATCCTCTCTTGAAACTTCTGGCCATGGTCAGACATAAAACACCAAGCACACTGCTGATGTCTCAAGCCAAAATCTTGTGATCTGCTGGAGTTGACTTGAAAATAAAATTAATAGGATAATGAACAGTAGGATTTTAAGATCATCCAACTTCGAAAGATTGTATGGAGGAGGATGTGGATACCTCAGTAAGGTGTTACAATGCTCTAAAAAAATTGCTGTAAGCAATTGCAGTAGATCTCATCACTGGCTACAACTACCTGAAAAGAGGTTTTGGCAGGGTGGGTGCTGGTCTCCTCTCGCAAATGACAGGCCGCAAACGAGAGGAAATGCCACAAGTTGTGCCAGGGAAGGTTCAGGCTAGACAGCAGGAAAAATTTCTTCACTGAAGGTGGTCAGGTATTGGAACAGCTGCCCAGGGAGGTGGTTGAGTCACCATCCCTGGAGGTGTTTAAAAGGTGGGTAGATGAGTTCCTTAAGGACATAGTTTAGTAAGGGGACAGGTATGATTGGACTTGATGATCTCAGAGGTCTTTTCCAACCAGATGATTCTATGATTTTATGATCCTGGCCTGAATATGGAACTAGTAAATCACATTAGATCTAAACCAGTGTGTTTTTAAACGTCCTCTATGTCCTGCACATAAAGGGGAGAGGGGAAGAAGTAAGGAATGCCTGTAGATAACCTTCATTAAAAAAAATCAGTGAATCAGCATGGGAGGATATGGGCTTAAATCAGTTTTCAGTTTCTCAGTAATGAGGACATTGTAGAAGAGCTGGTCAAATCAAATAATTTTTGAATGAATAATTAACAGTGAATTGTTAAAAAACTATAACAAAATAATGTGCCAAAAAAGACACATAATTGAGCCCAGATATTTAATCTCAGATTTTAAGGACTTTTATAAAATCCAGAGAAGAACTCTGAGGAAACTCTATTTCCATTATCATTTGTCTGTACCAGGAATTCTGGGACCTGGAGAACTGATGGATTTATCTTTTGGATCTATCTTTGTTTGTAGGCCCCCAACTTTTGGACAGACGTCTAACAGTACTTCTGTCTCAATCTACCCATAAGAAACTGAATTAGTCTATAGAGGTCTATTCAATGGAACAGTATTCAGTGGAGACCTACTGCAGTTTAACTCATGCTGTAGTGGAAAATTTGATTACCAGCTGCCTAAACTTTGGCATTTACTGCAATTTAAGATACACTACAGCATCCACAACTTCTACAACAACAGTTGTAGCATAGCAGGACCTGTGAGAGGCATACACTTCTTTAAATATTTGGAGGGCAGTAGCATACCTGAGGCATCTCAGGTAGTGTTTGGCACCTATATGTAGGAAACATAATGGAGCAGTTAAATATTTGATGAAGTAGCTTAATCTACAAGTGAAATCTCACCTTTGTTTCATCTTCTGTTTAGTAAAAATAACAAGATAAATATTGCTGCACAGTATTTAATGCACTGTGATAATTTTGTTAAATAATTCTGATGGGATATTTGATCTAACTGCACTCCAGGAATAAGGAGAATTCCCATCAATAGTTAAATTACTTAATTTTATTTTCCCCATAAATTACTCTAACGAAAAATTTCACAGCATTTAGGAAAAAAAAATCTTTAGATTCCAATTTCATTTCAAGCATCTTGTGAAAGGCAACTACAGAGTTTTTTTCCTAACTATGATGAACTTCTAAGCTTTAAGGAATAGACTTTAAAGTCTCCATTAGCAGATAACAACCAGCAACTGTAATTTTATTCATCTGGTTTTCCAGATCCTACTGCATATATTACTAGAACTATAGTATTATAAAGAAAATAATATAAAAAATATATTTGCAAATACATTTATGTGATAAACGAGTCATTTTAGCCCTGAAGACCATCATTTTGACTCTCTGTGTTGTTTTGACTCTCTATTCTTTTGAGTAGATATATTAAAATGGAAGATTAAATATGAACATCAGATGCACTCTCTAACTTGACTTCAGAGGCATGACCACTCACAACAGGCATTTGAAAAACAGTTACAAATTGTTCTGACTGATTCTGTCTCTGGCTAACTATAATTTACCTTCAGCTGTTGAATTTTGGTGAAATTAGCCATTGTTTTATCCTGTGGCCTGAAGTATTAATCACAATTCCTTTCAGAACAACTGCCAAGTTTGTCATTGCTTCTCTTTCAGAGCAGTGGGTACACAATCTATTATTTTCCTTCTCCATCCATCAAGTCAATGAGTTTTGAAATGGGAAAAGTTAGCTGAATTAAATAAGGACAATATGTTAAACGTAGCTTTCCTCCCTACAAGCTGACCTTTAGGAACACACCCTAACTACTCTTTTCTCTGATCTGTGTCAGAAAGGTTCAAACAAGACAGGAGTCCAGGCTAACTATAGACACTTCCTTTTTTTTTCTTGTTCTTAGTTTACTTCAACACTGACAACTGTATTTAATGAGAGCTTCTATACATCATCAGGGAGAAAACAGTAATTAAGGAGAGACAGAAGGTTCTCATCTATCGTAAATTGGCCTATTTCCACTTACTTTGTCAGAAATCATATATTTTCTTCTTCACATAGTTTAATCTCTATCTAGAGCTAATGCAAAAAATCCAAGTGTATTTAAGATGCTTAAGAGCTCAAGTACATCTCACTTGCAGTAAAGAGACAGAATTATCATAAGAAATGAAATGAGCAAGACATAATGAAAAAGAAGTCTATATTTTCATCCAAGGTAAGTTCCAAATATAGACTAGGTTTTTAAATGAGTTATGTGTTTCCACAGAATTTCCAGATCAGTTTATTGTGAGAAAGGTTTTAAGTGAGTACATCTGAGACATATAGACAAAAGAATGTACAACTCAAAATCCAATTATACAGGGAACTCAAGTTCACATTGGATTTCTCGGTTTGAATGCTCTCGGTGTCATAGCCAAACAATAATGTGCAGCGTTTGACCTGCATGATAAATGAGAAGTTCAAATGAAGACTAAGCTGAGTAATAGTGTAAATAAAGCTTGGTTAAATTTAGATGTAACTCCTTCAGACAGGAATTATACTATGACTGGGACACGCAGGATTATCATGCAACCTCCTTGAATTCTGTGTTTGGTTTTGGGCCCCTCAACACATAAATAAGACATTGAGTTGCTTGAGCGTATACAGAGGAGGGCACCACATCTGGTGAAGGCTCTGGAGAACAAGTCTCACAAGGAGCACATGAGGGAACTGGGTTTGTTTAGCCCAGAGAAGAGAAGACTGAGGCGAGATCTTATTGCTCTCTACAACTACCTGAAAGGAGGTTGTGGTGAGGTGGGTGGTAGTGTCTTCTCCCAAGTAACAAGTGATACGGTGAGAGGAAATGGACTCAAGTTGTTCCAGGGGAGGTTTAAATTGGATATCAGGGAAAATTTCTTTACTGAAGCAGTGGTGAAGCATTGTAAGAGGCTGCCCAGGGAAGTGATGGAGTCACTGTCCCTGGAGGTGTTCAAAAATTGTGTAGATATGGCACTTCAGGACTTGGTTTAGTACACATAGTACCAATGAGTCACTGTCTAGAGACAACTTTCTCCAATAACTATAGTGCTAGGTTTGATTAGATAAAGTTCTTGGACATCTAAAATTAGATTAATATCAGTCTGTGCATTTGTGTAAGGTTTATGCAGTGAAGTACCAGGCTAATTGAATCATCAGTGTTAGAAGAATAGTAACAACAAATACATAACCTATGTCCTCTTTGTTCCTTTATGTACACTTTGGCCAGTACAATTCATTGTGAACTTCTCTCCAGGTCTTACTCTGTGGAATACAGTAGAAGAAGAAACAGTTCTTACTCAGGATCACTATGAATTTGAAAAAGGAACAAAATGACATTAGGGATCTTGGCCACTCAGAGATACCTTCCTAACTGCCAGAGTTTTCTTCAGCTCACCATGAAGCTGATAATATTTTCCTCTGATTACAGCCGTCAGACAACTTCTTGCCACATCCACAGGGAACCATTGTTTTATCCTTAGATATTGTGGAGAATGAGGTGGTTCTGACAAAAAAAGGTATGAAAAGTGAATTTCACAAAGCTGAAATGGAGTTGAGTATTCTGAATGCCTAAGCACAGCCCTGTCCTGTTGCTTCTGAAACACCATCACAAACTATTTCAAGCATGTATTTCTATGTTCTAAAAGAATTTGACAATCTTGAAAGACATTTTCAAGAACAAAAAGACCTTCATTACAAACTAAAAATGCTAGTAGGCAGGAGATGTGTTTTCTGGAGGAGGTAACTGGCACCTTTGTTATATTTCCTGACAATCTGACCTTAAACTGAAAAGGACTTGATTTCATATTTAGGAAAAGCTAATGCAAAAAAAAAAAAGAAGAGTCAAGCTTACTTCTTGTTCATAATAATAATAGCATCTACCTCTTTTGCAATTCTTTTTGGCATTTCATCTGAAAACTTTTTACTGAAATAGCCAATGTCTTTGCATTTCACAAAAGCAGAACTTGATCAAGAAGCATGATATCCAAGCATATTCAGTAAATAAGTAGCAGAGCCAGGGCGTGGTGGGTTGACCTTGGTTGGCTTTAAGGTACCCATCACTTATCTTCCATCCACAGGATAGAGGGAGAAAATCCAATAAAAAACTTGTGAGTCAAGACAGGCCAAACACTTACCGTCACCTTCACGGACTAAACAGACTCAACTTGGGAAGGTTAATTTATTGCCAATGAATGACGTAGCAGAACTAACAAAACTAAAAAAAGCCTTTCCTTCACCCCTACCTTCTTCCCAGGATTAACACTGCTGAACTTTCTACCCCTTCCCCAGGGCAGTGCAGGGGATGGGGAATGGGGGCTGCATTCATTTCACGATGCTTTTTCTCTGCCACTCCTTCTTCCTCACATTCTATCCCTGCTCCAGCACAGGGTGTCTCCCACAGATTACACTCCTTCATAAACTTCTCCTATGTGGTTCCTTCCCATGGGCTGCAGTTCTTCAAGAACCACTCCAGCATGGGTCCTTTTCCATGGGATGCAGTCCTTCAGAAACAGGCTGCTCCAGCATGGGTCGCCCAAGAGCCACAGCTCCTGCTAGAAAACATGCTCCTTCAAGGGCTCCTCTCCACAGGCCGCAGCTCCTACCAGGATTCTCCTCCAGTATGGGTTCTTCACAAGCTGCAGCTTCTTTCAGGGCACATCCACCTGCTCCTCCATGGTCCTCCATGGGCTGCAGGAGTCAACCTGTATCACCATGGTCTACACCATGGGCTGTTGTGTGGATATCTCTGCTCTGGTGCCTGTAGCACCTCCTCCCCCTCCTTCTTCACTGACTTTAGTGCCTGCAGGGCAGTTTCTCTCACATTTTCTTGCTCCTGTCTCACAGCTGTTGCACAGTAATTTCTTATCCTTAAATACATTATCACAGAGGCACTACCAACGTCACTGATTGGCTCAGTTTTGGGCAGCAGCAGGTCTATCTTGCATCCAGCTGGAACTGGCTCTGTCAAACATAGGGACAGCCCCTGGAGTCCTCTCAGAGAAGCCAACCGTGCAGAACTCCCACCCTTCAGACCTGCCACAAAACCTTGCCACATAAACCAAATACACGGGATTAGAGATGGAGTCCCAGGCTGGCGCTGACTGAGAATGTTACCAAATCTCCTGAAAAGAAGAATTACCTATATTTGAATAGTGTCTAAAAGTTTATTTCAGGTGTG
This sequence comes from Dromococcyx pavoninus, assembly GCA_033558185.1. Classification (NCBI taxonomy): domain Eukaryota; kingdom Metazoa; phylum Chordata; class Aves; order Cuculiformes; family Neomorphidae; genus Dromococcyx; species Dromococcyx pavoninus. Next base: position 175,070 of record JAUMJL010000383.1, on the reverse strand, counting down.
AGTTTAAGCTAATAAAAAGGGAAATAAGATGGACAAGGAGTTCACTGTACCAAGGTACTCCTCTCTGCTGTCCTCTGGTTGAGTCCTGATGGTTGGACTTTACGATCTTAGAGGTCTTTTCCAACCTTAATGATTTTATGATTCTATTATTCTAAGTATATGATGAACCACGAAACAAAACAGAAGAGACTGAGTGAGAAATCCTCAAGACCCTCATATTCACAGTCTGCTTCTCATGTAGTGACACGAGCAGAGTGTTGGGCCCAGCACTCAATAACCATTACAGGATTACTTTTTTATGTTTTGCTGCAAGGCACGTTAATTACTGCTGCTGCTCCTTTGGACTGGTGTCCCACGTACACATGTACACCTGGGAAGCCAAATCAAAATAATCCGTGATCCAAGAGAAATAATTGAATTCATTTATAAGTACATACACTAGGGTTTATCAATTTTGATAAAAGTATCTCAAAACCGATGCACATTTCTGTGTAGTCAGTGCCAGAGATTCTAAAGCATCAGGTTTTTCAGGTACACCCACTGCCTTCTAGGTATTCCAGGTTCATGGTCTTCTCAAGACTGTTTTGTTTAAACAAGATCCTTAACCAGATCAGCAAAAGAGCTAAGTTCAGAACGAATGTGTTTAATTTCTCTCATCACTATTTAAGCCACTGGGGCATCCTGATCTCTTCAGATCCATTCAGGTCCACAGTTCTTCTGTTTGGTCCCTGTGAAAAGGAACATTCACTGTCTGGATCCCTGTGATGACCATTCAGCTTGTTCAACAGCAGGATTTCCATTTTGCTTGCGTTTGCTGGGTGCATTTTCTCATCTTGCTCTCCAGCATATGTGTAACTCACAAAACTACACAAATCGGTAGCACAAATTCATTATAGTTAACCCACAATAAAATCATTCAAGTTTCTATTTCACCTCTGAACTTTTCAGAGCTGGACCTCAAAACTCAACAGCTGCCTATCACGTAACACTCTTACATACTTCCTTTAGTGTAATAAATTTCAACCTCTGCCATGCTGGTTGTTGCAGCAATAGTCACTTTTTGTCATTTTCTATAAAGTGTAAATGCTACAGGCCCTTCAGACACTGTCTGCTCTACACACATGGTGAACCCACCTTTAAAAATATTTCTCATAAATCTTTCCTGTCACCTCTGTTTTGCTAACATCAAATTGAAAAGAGGGGGAAGGGGAAGAAAAAGATCCTCTAAAAAGCTATTCTGCATTTTGCTTTATAACAATTTATATTTTTTTATTTTATTTAATTCTATTTTATTTTATTTTTAACCATAAGCTATCTTTTTTACATTGAAAAGCCAACTTATTATTTCCTGGAGGTTTACACTCAAAATCTCAGATTGTCAGTTCATTTAATGTCACTTTACTTTATGCTTCATGCCAGTTTTAAGGCTCAGCAAGAATTGACAATGCAATACTTTCACAGCATCAGCTGACTGTGTTTTCTGTGACAGCAAGATTTTAAATCAAGGATTTAATAAACTAGTAGCTCTTCCAGTTAGCAGTGAAATGCTCTTTCAATTCCGCCACTTAAAGAACATCAAACAAACCTCAGCTACAGAGCAAAGATTATAGCTCAACCAGAAATGCAACTTATTTGCATGCACAGGATCACCACGGTTTGACGGTAAGAGAGGGAAAAGATGAAGAAATGTAATCTTGCTTAAAGTAAATGTGCATGTGAATGTGCACGTCTATAAGAAGACTACACATACAGAGACAGAAAGAAAGAGATTGGAGATGATGCATACAGTGGTTAAGTTACTCATTTGTGAAAGTGTTAAGTAGGTGAAAGGCAGTCTCATGAAGCTTGAGTGCCACATTAGCTGGGAAAAGGCGTTACGCTCTGTCAGATGGGTGGCATCAACTCCAGACCCTTAGGTGCTGAGGTTAACACTGAATTCTACTGAGCTGCAATCCTTTACACCGTTTTCCATTCATTAGCTGACCTATCTGCCATCCCAGCTTCCCACATCATGCTTCTGAGTCTGGCCCAGTGTTCACAAACCCGGAGGGGAGGAAATGTAGGAAAACTCCACCTATGAAGCCTAAAGGGACCTTTGAAGTACTCGATGAAAAACTTCTTGTATGTCTGCCTTTTTGTCCCTGCAGGGGCATGTGGTTTCAGCTCTGCTAAGAAATATAATGAAGAAGAAGGACAAGTGGTGAAGAAAAGCAGAAATTCGTCTTGCTAATCCACAGTCATACTTCTGAGATCCTGACATAAACCCAACATCAACAATGTAATAGTACACGGATGCACACTTCCACATATTGCAGTTGGGTTGAGTTGGTGCCCAAGGTTGTGCTGCAAAACTTGCAATACTAGGGGTATCTGAGGAAGGGGGATTTATAGGATATGTTTATTTTTACCCTCATTTCAGGAGCTGTGCTATAGTCAGGATTGTTTTTCAGTTCCTGTGTTGGGTTCACAGACTCAATCTATTGCCACTAATTATTCCTGGAAAGCAGAACATTTATGAGACGTGTCTCAGGTCTTTCTTCCCTAAGACTTTATTGCCTCTTACGAAAGATCTAGTAATGATTACTCTTGCACTGAAGTAGATTTTTCTTCTTTGCATTCCCAGCCAGCTGATCCAGTCCAAAGTAGCATGGTGTGAACCTCTCTCAGTGAGAATATTTTTCTCCTTATATCTTTACTTCTCTATTTCTGCTCAGTCTTGCAACTTATCCAAACCATGCCTGTCCACCTTTGCTTAGGAGGAATATGTTTCTTGGAAGTAAACACCTTAATTGGTATTACTTAACTGAACCTACAAGCCTATCCACATAACAATGCTCACCAAAATTAATCTGAATTAGCTTTTATAAGTGTATTAATTAAACTACTTTAAGCTCCTATGTGGACATGCTTGCTCAAAATTAAAGAGACTTAATTCAATTTAGCTGAATTAACTTTCAAAGTAAATTAAGCCAAATTGAATTATAGTCATTGCAGTCCAAACAGGGATTTAAATTCATATGTTGAGGGCTGTAGTCACGTTAATTGGGCAAACAGCTGTAATGACTTGTTGCCATCTCCCAGTTTTTTATTATTATCTCATTACCAGAGGTTACCAGTCCTACTGTCAGAATCAGTAGAACAGAACTTATGTCTGTACTTATCCACTGAAGTTCAGTCAGGTACCTCTGAAACCTTTCTTCATTAGCAAGTAATACACCAGGCTACAAACTGAAGCACTTGAGACAGCTGGACACATGCTTACCAGCTTTGCCAGAAAGGTGTTTACATCTGACAGGGGAGCAGGATGGAGAGGAAGAGCAGTAGCATCTTAGATCATCCCTGTATTTCCCAAAACTAACTCATGAGAACATCTGAACATCTCATAATAATTCTTCAGGGAGTTCTCACACAGTAAAAAGGAAGAGGAAGTGACAGAAATATTCTGCCCTTTGTTTAGTAAGTTTGCTTTTCTTTAGGATATTTCCTTAGTATGTAATCTTAATCAAATCAATGTCTATTGAAATCAGAGAAAATCCAAATAAAGAAAACAAATTAATTAATTTCTTTTACACAGTCTGTATTATAAATTCTAAGGCCTTTTTGACTTAATCATTAAGATGTACCCTTATCTATTATGTTCCCTGCCTTCAGAGAATCCCTGTCCTTGCTACATCTGGATAGCTCTTGCCAGTGTGCATTTATTTCAGAGAAACCATTTCCAAATTCAAATTCATCTATCGTCAGCTTGCTTGCAATAAGATTAATTTGTCCATTTTCTAAGGTGACTTCACCAAAGAGGAAAGCAATGTGAGCAGTCAGCACTATACACAACTAGAAAGCTTGTCGTGATGTAACATCAGTCAGCAACTAAGTACCACACAGCCACTGCTCACCCACTCTCCTCCCTGTGGGATAGTGAGAAGAAAGCAAAAAAAGTAAAGCTCGTGAGTTGAGATAAAAACAGTTTAATAGGATGCCAAAGGAAGATAAAGTAATAATAAAAACAATAATTATAAGGGAATATGCAATAAAAGTAGTGCACAATGTTCACCACCTGCCACTGATGCCCAGCCCACTCCTGAGCAGTAATGGCCCCCCAGTTCATATACTGGGCATGACTTCATATGGTATGGAATGGTATGGAATACCTCTTTGGCCAGTTTGGGTCAGCTGTCCTGGCCATACCAGTTTCTTGTGCACATCCTCTCTAGCAAAGCATGGGAAGCTGAAAAGTTCTTGACTTAGTATAAGCACTACTTAATAGCAACTAAAACATCAGTGTGTTATTGACATTATTATCACAATGGATCCAAAACACAGCGCTATAGGAAGAAAACTAACTCTATCCTAGCCAAAACCAGGACAAAGTTGCACTGGACTGGAATGTACAGGGCTTGCAGGAGATGGGAGAAAGACACTTAGATGTATTTTGTAGAATATTTATATCTACTTAATGGTCACACATTTTAGTTTTAATGGCCTGTTTTAGATTCTGCCTTTCACAAACCAGGTTGTTTGGTTACGTTTAGTTTTGAAAGAGATCTTTACTAAAAAACTGTCTTTGATGGATCGAAGGTCTAGTATACAGAATCACAGAAGTTACTCAAAACCCTGTCCATCCTCACCTCAAACACTTCCAGTTACGGAGCATCCACCACTTCTCTGGACAACCTGTGCCAGTGCTCAGTCACTCTTATATACTATTTCCTGTGAACAAAATATTTCCTGTTGTTCAGAGGGAAGCTCCTGAGTTTCAGTTTGTACCCACAGCATCTGGTCCTGTCACTGGGTACCACTGAGAAGAGCCTGGCTCTGACTTCTTGGCACCCTCCTTTCAGGTACTTACATACATTGATAAGCTCCCTTCTCAGCTTTCTTTTCTCTCTACTTGGCTTAAAACTTCTCCCGGAGCATGCTAACATTGCAATACCCTGAGCAACGATGGGTCAGATCAGTTCTTGTGCTTGAATTGGGTCATTTCAGAGGTGTTTTCTGAAATTCGTGAAACCATTGAAAGAAAAATAGCTTTGGGGTAGAAGGGGAGGTTAGAGAAGTTCATTTTCAGGGTGGAATTAATTCCTTTCCACCTTTGATGTCAAAAAGCAATGCCTAGGCCAATGGATTCATATAATCATAGAATCACAGAATCATACTCACTCTGTGAAGAACTTTTTTTCTGATACCCAGCCTAAACCTTCCCTTGGCAGAGTCTAAGCTCGTGCCCTCTTATTCTGTTGCTGGTTGCCTGGGAGAAGAGTCTGACCCCCACCTGCCTACAACCTCCTTTCAGATAGTTGTAGAGAGTGATGAGGTCACCCCTGAGCCTCCTCTTCTCCAGGCTAAACAACCCCAGCTCCCTCAGCCTCTCTTCATAGGACTTGTGCTCAAGTCCCTTCACCAGTTTTGTTGCTCTTCTCTGGACCCTCTCCAGCACCTCAATATCTTTCTTGAACTGAGTGGCCCAGAACTGAACACAATACTCAAGGTGTGGCCTCACCAACACCAATCACTTCCCTCTTCCTGCTGGCCACACTATTTCTGATACAGGCCAGGATGCCATTGGCCTTCTTGGCCACCTGGGCACACTGCTGGCTCATGTTTAGCCTCCTGTCAATCAGTACCCCCACGCCCCTTTCCACCTGACTGCTCTCCAGCCACTCTGTCCCCAGCCTGTAGCGCTGCATGGGGATCAGTACATCCAGAAAGCTGTTTACTCCATCCTAAAAGAATTGTTCATGATAGCTAGATGATACTCATCTCTCTCTCCTGCTATAGAGCACACCTAAGCAAGTAACAGAATAGATTCTTAACTTCTTGATTAAGACTACATAACAGCCTATCAGGAGGGAATTATTTGGTTTCAGAGTTCACATTGGGTTGATGTTCCAAAAAACTGCTACAAACAACTGAAGGAATACAGATTCTTTTAGTTTGGACTCCTCACTGGTGAATGATCTGGGACACATATTTTGTAATTAACAACATGGGTTTTTTCTCCTGCAAAACCCAGGAAAGAAACCACTTTTTTCTTTTTTACCTTCTAGCCCCTCCTACTTTAGCAAATCACTGACTTATCAGCATCTGAAAAGCCCATTTTCAACCACATTTTGCTGTTATCCATAAAATGAACTGAAAATATCACCAGCAAAAGTACAATTCAAATGCTAAGTGATTGTGGCTCATTATGTATTACGCAGTCTTGTTTCTGTTTCCTGTCTGAGTAATTTATGTACATAATCAACAGGTCTCAAAGGGTTGATTTTGCAATGAAACAGACCATTTCAAAATTCAGAATTAGACCACTGCAGGTTGAAACTCATTTTTGCTGTTTGTCCCAATAAATACTCAAAGATTCAGGTTCTTGTGGAAAAAAAAAAGGTGCAAAGGGGAGATGGTGGCAATTTTTTTATTCAAATTGATATTTTGAAGGGAGAAAGGAAAGAATAATTTCTTTCTAAACACTGATCATACAGGCATATAAATAAAATGTAGAACTAAAACCAGTCCAGAGGAGGATCAGAGGGCTGGAGCACCTGCTATATGAGGAAAGATTGAGACAGTTGGGATAGTTCGGCAGTGAAAAGAGAAGGCTCTGGGACCTCATAGCAACCTTCCAATACTGAAAGGGGACCTACAGGAAAGCTGAGGAAGAGTGCAGGGACAGGATGAGGGGTAAAGTCTTTAAGCTGAAAGAGGGGAGATTTAGTTTAGATATTAAGAAGAATTTTTTTTACGGTGAGGGTGGTGAGGCCCTAGCCCAGGTTGCCCAGAGAAGTAGTGGATGCCCAGTCCCTGGAGGAGTTCAAGACCAGGGTGGATGGTCCTTTGAGCAACCCGATCCAGTGGAAGTTATTCCTGTTCATGGCACGGGAGTTGGAACTGGATGGGCTTCAAGGTCCCTTCCAACTCAATCCTTTCTATTATTCTAATCCAGTTAGACAGACGTGCAATTCTGTTGCAAGTCAAGTTCTTGACACGCTTCTGTTTCCTTCAATAAGTAAAACATGGCACAGTATGTAGTTCTGAGGAAAGACATTAAGTCCCTTTCTCCTATGCAGCAAATTGAAACCATTTTCTCCCAATCTGTTTGAACTCAGTTTCATTATACCACAAGTTGACTTAAGGAGTGATGCAAAACACATTTATGTCATCAGGGGTAAGATTTGCATCCCTTAACTTTAGATAGGTAGAAGTTAGACACCTAATCTAAGCCAGTTACTCTGGGCTACCCTGTCAGAGCCTTCTGAGGCAGATTCATTCTATTTGTCTTCAGATACATGAATCAGCTTAAGAGGAATTGTTGTTCTTCACTGAGTATAAATGGAGCCATAGAGTGGCAGATTCAGGTTTAAGCAGCTAGCTTGCAGACATTTAACTTAGGGCACATGCATTTCACCCTGGGAAGCTTGTATTTTAGTTCTCCAAGCTGTATACCTCATCTTATATAACACCAGTAGCTCCAATTATTCCTTGCAAGACACACTGAATGTGGAAACTCCATCCTAGTCTTTACGAGGAATTCTTTACTATCAAAATAACAGCAGTTGACAACTAAAATATCTTCTAGACCCCAAAATTAAGCTTGATTTCCAGAAAATTAGTTTCTTTGTCTACCCCCACTTTGTTTTTCCCATTCACTCACCCTCCTGTACATAATCTCCTGCTTTCTCTTACCTCTACGTGTTTGGGCAAGCTGTTGCATGTGCTGATCAGCCAGCAGGATGCTTTCTTCTTGGAATAAGCAAAGAAGTGATTTAAATTCTCTTTCTCATGGTGACGGTACTGTTGGTTATCTTTCCTTTCCCCAGCTGCCAGCTTCCACAAAACTTGTCAGAACATCTTGTATTTTAGATATATGTCCTCTCAGTCAAATGTGGTTAAAATCAGTCAATGTATTTGAAAATAATGAGAGAAAGGAGGAAGAGGAGGCATGCAAACTGATGAGCAGGTTATATTCCATTAAAATTAAACTAAACATATGCTTCCTTGCCACTAAGAAACGTGGTAAATTTCTAGTATAGACATACTTACAGAGGCAGGAAACACCCTTTTTTAGGCATAATTCCTCTTTTTGCATAGTAAGTACAAGCTACACCAACAAAACCCACAATGCTATAAAGCATTTTTATTTCTGGGTGTTCTGGCAAAATGGCTCTCCTTTTCTAGCCCAGATGTTCCAGTTTCATCTTCAGCCTTATTCTGTGGGACAGTTATCTTAGCATATTTACTTTTTAGGTACTTTTTTTAACCCCCTGGGAATGCCTTAGTTTGTTATGCCCTGAAACACAAAGCATTAACAGCCTTTTAGAGAGTGCCAACACATGGTGGAGGTAGCTACCTGTTCTGTTTTCCATAAAATGGGTGTTAATGGGCTCTAGAGGGGTCCCTCAGTAAAGAAACGGAGGAGTTCAAACATTTATTGACTGGCTTGTATCTCGTAGAAATATTCGAAGTGGAACACAGGAGATGTGGAGAAAAAACACACAAATGAGAAGCTACTAATGAAGTGTTTTTACAGTTGGAGTTCGATGTGTGAGCTTGTAAAAGCTGATTAACTATTATTGTGTTTTCATCTAACTGGTTTGATAATTTGTTGGGTAAATGGCTCAGCTGAGAAACCAGTGAGTGTCCTTGGAAACATGCTGGTGCAAGAGTTAAAGCCTCAAATTTACACGGAGGGGGCAGGTTTATGTTGTGGATCCATGATACACTTCTCCTTTAATAGGTAAAAGAAAGAAGTGGCTGAAAAGTCATGCTTTGTTCTTACAGGGATCTCTTTGAGCTTCTTCTAGCAATTAAAATTGAAATCCTCTTTAGATATTTTTCATAATAAAGGCAATTAACAAGTTGATTCTTTTCTTATTTTTCTTCTTTCTTTCCTGAATTTGTCTTTCTCTCCCTCTTTCTTTTACTTTCTCTCTCTGTCTCCCCCTTTCTCTTCCACCTTCATTAATGGACTCTGGGCTTGATTAATAATTAACACAAAACAGTTAACTATCACAGTAGAGCACCAACAATATAATCGAGGAGACCTGAAAGAGCAAGTTGGAAAAACTGCAAGCCTCACTTTTCAAAAGAAAATTACTGAAAATCTGTAGTAGGAGACAGACAGGAGAATGAGATGTGAAACCTTGTGATTATACTTATGTCTTCTTTTTCCAAAAAGCCTTTCCTTTTTCCCAGTTCTGAATTTAAACCTAGCCACTTTAAAATTGTAAAACCTTTTGACTAACATAAGAACTGGGATTTTATGACCTTTCTGCAGAAATGTGTCTCTGAACGAACAGGTCCCTGCAAACCCTATTAATTCAGTCTGATGATGGTCTTGACTGTCAGAAAAATTGAGTTAAATCTTGGTAGTAAACATTTACTATGTTTATAGTACTAATGAAGGACAAGTGTGTGTATCAGATACTCCAAAAAGGGCTCTACAGATGGATTAGTTGTAATAAACTCACATCTAACAAATCAAACAGATCACTCTTAAAAGATGGGCTGATTGAAAATCCTGTTTCAAAAAACAAGAGTGTGAAAAGTCAAGGATTTTTTAAGAAAATATATATGCATTGTTGTGAAAAAAAAAAAAACAACTCCCACAGTAATTTGACTCAGTAAATGCCTGTGGGGCCCTGTTGGATGTGGCAGCTTCAGATTTTTACGTCTTCCTCCAGCATGATTTGGATTCCCCAGTCACACCATATCTCTCATGGTGCTCTAAGATGCAAGAACCCAGGACATACCCACTGCCCCTTTTTTTGAGAGAAGACCCTGTGTACCACAGGTCATATAGACCACAAAGGCATCCAAAAATCCCATAAGGCATTTCTACAATGTTTCTCAGTTAAAATACGTTGATTTTCATCCCACTTTTGACTAATAGTCTGAGCTGGTTCGAGCTAGCTTTCCCAAGCTCTCCAACCACTCAGCCTGCCTCTCTCCCAAAACTTCTCCCCTTTCAAAGGAAAAAACACTATGGAAGAAACCAAAATCACACTAAATATACGTATTTCTGTATTTTTCTAAATACAAAAAAACTACACCACAAGGATATGCAAAGGAGCAAGGGAAGAGGGGAAGGGAAATGGGAAAAAGGACAAAAAGGATCTATATAACACCCGGCATACAACTATAACACCCAGTAACTAATAAAGTAAAGAATTAATGAAATCTTACCATGCCACCTCCCCCATGGAGAGCCAGACGGCCAAATCTGACCTGTTAAAAATTTTCCATAGGCTCAGCAGCAGACAGGACCAACGCAGGGACCTTCTGCTCCCCAGCCTTGTCGGAAGAAGAAGAAGAGAGTGTACTCCCTTATCTACACTCTATTTATATGTTGGGTTACATTAAAGGAAGACATGGAATACTTCCGAGGATCAAAAGTCAATCCACTACATAGTCTAAATGATTAGCTTTATTATTTTTCCATTTTCCAGCCAACTCTACTAAGAAAAAGAAATCCCTGAAAAGTCACACAGCCATAGATATCTTAACCATGTTAACGTTCTTTTTCAGATGTCGTTCATAACAATGGGGTGTGGTTCCCCCATAAAGAGGAGGTGGAGTCACAGTCAGGTCTTAAGTTTTGTTCTACTTTTTCTCAAACAATCATATTGAAAAATAAAGTTAAAAACATGAAAACAAAAAAAATACTTGAGTAACCTCATTTGGATCTTTGGAGAACTGTAGTTCAACCTCCTACTCAAAGCAGTGTGATCTTCAAATTTACATCAAGGCACTCAAGGTCTTGTCCAGTTTGGTTTGGAGTATCTCTAAGGATGAAAATTCCACAACCCCTCTGGATCCAAGTTCCAGTGCCTGATAATTCTCTTTTTCCTTTCCTCTCCTTTCCCTTTCCCTTCTGTTTTTTAATATCTAATTATAATTTTATTTATTGTAATTTTTGTTTTTAATTTGTGCATCTCAGATGAGAGCACGGCTCTGTCATCTCTGCAAACTCCCATTAGGTTGCTGAAGACAGCATTTAGATTGTTGCTTGTCCTTGCCCCTCTTCTGAAGGTGGAACAGACCCAGCTCTTTCAGTCTTGCATGACATATGCTTTAGTTTACAGATACCTTAAAGGTCTCCACTGGACGCGCTCCAGTTTCACAATATAGGGTTTCCCGTAAGCCAAATAGAGGGGAATAATCACTTCATTCAATCTTCTGCTACATTGTTTTAATGTACCCAAGATGATGTTGGACTCCACTACTGCAAGGTCACATGGCTTACTCATCTTTAGCTTGTTGTCCATCAAGTGTCCTTTACCACAGAACTGCTATCTTGCTATTAAATCCCCAGCCTATGATATTTCATGAAATCTCTCAGTCCCAGGTGCAGACTTTTGAATTTGTCTTTGTTTAATTTCTTGAAGTTCTTGCTACCTCACCCCTTCATCTCAGTGTCATTCCTCCTCTCTGGCATTTATATCCATACTGAGGAATCACACCCTTTTCTTGTGCACAGAAATTTGAAAACAAGTCAAGAATTAAAACAACCCAAGAGGGAAAAAATGTGACACACACAAACTTTTATATATTTTAAGACCCGGGTAATAATGAATCAAAATATGAGACAACTGAGTCAGTAGAGAAAGACATAATGAGACTGACTGTAAGTTAAAGACAGACAAATTGAAATCAAAAAGCAGTCATGGCTTTTGAGCACTGAAACAAACAAGCAGGATGACTGATGGTGTCTCCAGATTTTGATGTCTTCAGATTAGGTCCAATTGTCTCTCAAGGTGAACCACTTTAGCCAAATACAAATTACTGGTCTTGACACAGGGATGAGTGGATGAAATGCAATGTCCTGTAGAATGCAGGAGGAGAAACTGAATTATCTAATGGACTCTCCCAGGTTAAAGCTTTTGAATTTATGAATAATGTCTAGGACAAATTTGTTGCTGAAATGATACAGATGTCTGTAATGATCCCTGCTCATTGTGTAGGTGCTTTTCTTGCCAAATGTAACTATATAATGGTTCCAGAAAAACGGGCACTGAGGCACATATCATTCCAGGAATTTTTGGTTCCAACAAGACTAGTAATATAAACGTAGTACTGAATTCAATAACATGAATGTGGACACATGCAGGGTAGATAGACCAATATCTTAAAAATAGATGTAGACTGTATTTCCTATATGCACATATACCATATATAACTTGTAAAATGTACATACAGCACATAAAACAAGAAATTAAAGATTAAAAAATTCTTCACATATGAACAATTACTTCACCAATAATGCCTATGCACTACGTGGGAACTCTGCATCAGCAGCTGGGAGTGACACCTATTTTCCAAGGCAGCATTCAGCCCAGTTTTTGACGGCTATTTCTCATCCTCCCATCCATGCTTCTCTATAAAGAGCTTGGTCTGCTAGTACCAGCAGGTCCTTCTCAGCAGAGCTGCTCCCCAGCTAGTCAGACCACAACCTGCATGGACACAGAGTTAATCCATACTACTTAGAAAAATTAAGATTTCCCCTTGATGAATGGGATGAGATTTCTGTGGGGCTGTTTCTTTGGCTTGTCTAGATCACTCTGTATTTCAGTCCTGTGTAGCTGTTCTCCTCAGTCTGGTGTCATTCACAGACTTGATGACAATATGTTGTGTCTTCTTCAGGTCATACATAAAGATCCTGGGATAGGTCTCCAAGTAGAGTTATGAACAATTCAGATCCCTATTTTCAACCTGATCTAGCCAGCTTCTAACCCATCTAATCACGCATTCATAGTGTGGTCCAGGCCTACATAGCAACTTAAAATGAATTATCACATCCAACACAGTATTTAGTATTTTACCTGAAGAGCAGATGTACAGGAATGAAAACCAATTTTTAGAGTTCTTGGACTAACTCTACCTTGTCCCTTCATGATGTAAATGATTTTTCTTAACCCATGCTTACCTGAAATGTTGTTCCTATTGCAAACAAAATATGCTTTTACAGTACAAATGCATTTTTCTATTTTTGGCCTGAAATCCTTCCTAGCAGAAGTCCAGGGACTTCACTCAATATTGCCACAGAACTTTCAAATTCATCAGGATGTTATTAGAGAATTATTGCCCCGGTATTATTGTGTTTCACAAAATAAATTCACTTCCCTTAAAAAAAAAAGAGGAGACAAACACTAATGTCATGTGTTTGTGCGAGGATTATAAACTGTAAATATAATAAAATAGACATGTAAAGTCTTCAATGAGTCCTGCTTTTGCAGCAGTTAATTTAAAAAGAAAGTTCCTGAAACATGTACTGCCATCAGACAATCAAGAATGAGAAAGAGAGAGAGACGCAGAGAGAGAAAAAGCTGGCTCCGTGCGGGGCCTTTTTGCTTACAGCTATGAGACAGTACTGCACTTTCTCCTAATAACCTTGACCTGCTTTTCCTGGCTCAGCAGTAGCATCTGTGTCACATCGGCTTAGCATCTGTTTATCAATCTAACAGCACAAACCTGATTCCCCCTCCTATTCTCTTTAGAGTTCACAATATTAAAATGACTGAATTAAACCAGTAGAATTCAGGAAGAACAGGACTTAGAGATGAGAATCGCTCTGTGGAAAGAAAAGAAAAGGGGAAAGAAAAAGCAGGAGAATAGGAAAAATACATGCAGGAACTCCATTTATTTATTCTCAATGGATTTAAAGGAGAAATTTACAATGAATAATCACTACTAAAATCTCCTGTGCAGAATTCAGGGCCACAAGCTTTCAAAACAGAGAAAGTAGGAATCATCTCACACTTTTCCGTGGAAAAGACAAGGCAATAAGGTAATAAATTACAACCTGCCCACAGTCTCTGCCTTCAGGTAAAAGAGTGAAACTTCAGTGAATAGGATTTAGTGCAGATCTTTAATAAGCAGGGTGAAAGATATTAGGAACTCCCCAGGCTTGTCCCTGTGGTTTACTTTTCCCATTTTGCTACCACTGCTACGCTTTTTGCAGTTTTGAGATGTTTCTGAGCATAAGGATAGTCCTGAGCTGGAGGCATTTTTTTGCATTTCCCACTGGCCTGAGAAGATGTGGACTGTGCCCACACACTTAAACCGTTCAGAAACCCCAAGATACAGGACAACTTCTGCTGCTTGGAAAGGTATTGCTCTTTCCCAGAGTGGCCACCCCATACAAAACAGCTCCTGACTCCTGGATTGTTTCAGAAGAAAGGAGAGCTGTCAGCTGGGTGGTTTAATTGCATGAAGGAGGCACAGCAGGCCAAAACTGAGGTGTCAAATAGGCCAATGTTATTATTTATTGTTTATTATCACCATGCTTAGATCTGAAAGAAATCAGAGCCCCACTGTGCTGTGCATACACAGCTTAGTGCTTAGCTTCCAATTCCCCACCTACGTGGAAACTAAGACAACAGGAAAAGGAGGAAAAAAGAGAACGAGATAAATTCTCTGATCTGCTGGAAACTGCTTCACGAGTCTGAGGTATTGCAGATGATTAAAAGTCTTGTGAGTACCCATTGTTTAAACTGTAAGACAGAATAGTGAAACAAACACATCTCAAATTAATAAAAACACACACTCTTTGTCATATCAGCACAAATAGGCAGGGTTTTGGAGTTTTCCTCCTATTTAAAAGAAAGGGTTTTTTCCCAGCATCAGACATCACTAAGTCCACTAATGCTTCACTGGAAAATTTAGTGGGTACTAATTTTGACAGGTATTCCATCCAGAGACACGTTAAGCATCCACCTATTGAAGCATCCTAAATTATTCTCTGGAGATCTCCCATACTTTGCTTGCCCTGACAACTCTGAAATCAAAGGCCAAAATCTGACAGTCGTGTGGCTGAACGCCAGTAGCATGCAAGAGGTCGTTTTACAATAACATACACGCACATTGTTATTTAACCTTCCTTCAAAATTCATTAATGGAGACTTTGGACTACATTTACAGTAATGCAAGTCAAGCTGTTCCACCAGGTTTTGTCTCTACATCCATGATTTGGTGATTGCAAATGGGGAAAAATAGATGGAAAAAGGGATTCATTGTAGTTATACAAACTACCAGCTATCAAAACCATATGACTAGATCTCAGTGTGTGGTAAATACATGATTTACAGGCTAATTCATTGCTCAGGCCACCTCCAGTGAACTTAGATTAGTCAAGAGATGAGTCTGAAAGAGAAAACATATGTAAACCATCGCTGAACCTCCAAAGAGGGTTTCTTCCACAGAGAAGTAAAGGATAAAATGATTTGAGCGATAGACGTGTGAGAGCAGACAGCTAATGCTGAGTTGGAACCAACTTGCTGTTATTCCAGAGTTCTTCCTAACATAATATTGCACACAGCTATGATTATAACTTGAAATCTTAACCCCTTTTGTCTTTCTAACAGCTTTTGACTATCTCCATGTTACTTCGACTTTTATCTGAGAGCAGTGCCAGAAACTCATAGGAAAACTCACCCAGTGTCATTGAGGTTGTAGGATTTCACCTATGTTTCACACAGGAAAGCTTTATCGCCCCAGGGTTACTCAGACTCTTTCTCCAGCTCACTTTTTTCAAAGGCTGGCCTTGATTCGCATTGGTAGCTGTTCAGATTGCACTTTATGATTCCTCATGCCTCAGGCTGAAGGCAGAAAGTGCAGAAGGTGAGCAACAGGCTGGGTTTGAGTCTACATTTGGCTTTTATGGAAATCTGGACTCTATCACTATGGGATTACATTTGTATATAAAATAAGAAATAGTTTTAAGAGCATGATAACTTATCTCAAGACTATAGCTAACTTTCACTGAGGAGGCTTTCTGGATCAGCTAAGAGGTGGTTAAATCACGAGTAAAATCAGCAGGAAGAAGATGTGAAAAAGACTGACTTGAGATGCACGGAAGTTTACTCCACTGTTAATGAACTCAGGAGTTCAGACAAAATGTGTGACAATTAAAAAAAAGAAAGTCTTAAAATATGCCCAGATCAAGCTGAGTTCAACAAATACTCATTGAGCAGCTAGAGAAGAGCTGAAGAAGAACAAGGAACAGGTACTGGGATGAAGATGGGACTGATATGTGGGAGAATAGTTTCCTGGGCCACATGGGAGGTGGGACCATGGTCTTGGGCACGGTTTGGATTTCGTTGGTTGTGTTACATTTAGAACAGGGCTTTTTCTATTACTGAAAGTTTAGAAATTCAGGATCTCAACTGACTATTGATCATTCAAATGTTTTATGTCTGCATATGTATATCTGCTGTCTTACAAAGTCTGGCAGAGGTATTTGAGAAAGCAGGAGATGTCACAGATCAGTGAATCAAACAGTCTGAGTTAGTCCCTGAGCAACTATCCATAATGAAGAAAACAGAAGAAAATATCTTTTTAATGGGAGACTTCAATTTGGGAGACATATGCAGCCAGCAGTAAACTTCTCTTCAAATTTAAGAAAAATATAAAGATGAATTAATTATGGGCTGGCAGTTGGTGGTAGCCTAGGGACCAACTGTTATTATCAGACTGCACTCCATACAGACAGAGGACAGGACGAACAATGATAAATACAGTTGACTCTCCAAAATAATTCACTTCTCAAAACTGGGAAATTACAATGAGATTTAATAGGTAGTGGGAAAAAAAAAAAACAGGAAAACAAGAATGAGCATTGGAATTTTTTTAAGAAGAGTTTACAAAGCTATGGGTCTAACTCTGAGTAAAAGCAAAACTTTGTTCAAAGGCAGATGAAATGCACTAATTAGAAATAAGAATGCAACATGTGACAACAGGAAAGAAAGAGACCTTAACGCACACAGCAATATAAATTAAACATTATAAAGTGTAGAAAATTGATAAGGGAAGCTAAAGACATCAAAGAAAATCTCATGGTTAGTAGGATTAATGACAATGAACTTAATTTTTAGGAATAATTAGGAGGAAACTAAATTCTACAAATAGCAGAACAGCATTTAGTAATGGAAACTGCAAAACTGTTTAAATCATACAGCGTAGGGTCAGGTCTCCATACCTTTCTGTTTATCTAATAAGGTTTGAGCAATTTGCATTCTTGAAGAATTTATACACTGAGGAGTGCTCTGTATCCAGTAATTTTTAAAGTCATTATTAAATTAGTCTTATGGCAACTTTTCTAGTATATTTTTCTAGGGTCAGCTTCAAAGTAATCAGTCTATCCTTCTTGTCAGTTCATTTATCTGTGTTTTTAAATATACTGATATGACAACAGCATATTTTCCTTTTCCAGAATTTCTTTGTTACGCCAAGATCATTAAAAATTAGTACCAGTGATTGACTGTGATTCTGTGAAGAGATTACATGTCCATTTGACTATGTAGGTAACCTAATATATCTGAAGGCATTTAAAATTACTACCATATAGTCTATCACACACATTAAAAAAAAAATCCCACTCTGAACTTTAAGGAAATTCTATAACAAGGAAATAAGCATTCAATGGAACAAAAAATGAACAATAAATATTAAAAAGATAGGTTTCATAGAGGTACTAGCACTGAATAAAAATTGTTTCAGATTAATTCCTTGGGGAATAAAACTGGCTACTCGACAATACTGTAATCTGAAAATAAGTATAAAATTAATGTTATTAAAATACGTTGAAATCAACACAGAAAGACAGAAAATTATAGGACCACATAATCAGACAGAATAATCTAAACATCTTGACAAACCAAGTTCAAAAAGAGATGTCTTATTACTGTTGTAAGGGAACTTGTGAACAAAGAATGAGGTCATATCTATAGAATGGTGTCTACATCCTGGGAAGCAGTAATGGTGAAAAGGATGATGCTGAAGCAGGAAAAAGGACTTTGGCAAAATGTTTAGGCAAACAGAAGTTATTGGGCACCACAGAGTAAGAAAGGGTTGAACACAATAGTATGTGAAATACCAAAGCTTAGTTTGGGTGGTGTAATGGACTGCTGAATGCAGTGAAATATGTAGTGTTTTGTAGCTACATGAGTTTTCTAAGCTAGAAGGGACCATTATAGACTGACCTATACATAACAGGGCTACTCTAACTATTTTGTAGCCTGTGGCCTAAAACGTGCTGTATCTGCTAAGAAGAACATGAACATGTCATCCAGGAAATCTGAATCTGACCTTTGTTTGCTAAACAAACAGATTAATCAGAATCTCATGAATGAACAATAAATAACTCAAAAAATTCTTATTTCCTACCCCTATTGATGTGGACAACTGCAAAGTCTCCAACTCTGCCTATAGGGTAGTATGAGTAATATAAACTATGGCAAATTATTCCAGTGTTTCACAACAATGCTTTACCAAGTGGTTCAGAATTTCAATTTTAGAACTTTTCAACCAGCATCCACATTCCCCATATGGTCAGCATTAGAGGATGCTTTTGAAGGCTTGCAAAGCCAGACTTTTTCTTGCCCCAATGGACATTTGACATCACTTGACTTTCTTTTTAGACAGACACAGCCCCCTACACATGCACACAAGCAGGCATGGAAAAAAAAAGAACAACTGTGAGGAATGAAAGGCACAGATCATTTGTTTTGTATTGTTTTCTGAACTGGAATCACCATATTTTTTCTAGGTTAATTCAACTAGCAAAGCATAGGCTTCTAAGGATAGCTTCAAAGTTCAGAACACTGTCTTTTCCAATCTCATTTGTGCCTGGTCTAAGAACAGTACAGTTTTGTAAAAGCTTTTTTCTGACTCATTGTTTGAGAGGTCTCACGTGCTTCATGTCACCAAGGAACTGACCTATTCATAACATTAATTAGAGTATCCCTAAATCTACTCTAATTTACACCATTATCCTTGTACAAGAAGGTACACATTTTAATGGCAAGGAAAGTGTGGTTTGAAGAAATGCCCCAGATAGTGTTCTTTATTTACTTGACACCAAAGAGTGGTTTATACAGGGTCTACCAAGCCTTTTCTTCACCATCTGGAAATTTATCCACGCAGAAGAAATTCCCAAGGGGTTAGTTAAACTGGTTTTCCAACTGCAAAACAACCTCAGCAAGAACCAACATCTGGTCAAAGTATCCTATCAGGGACCTATGCTCACTGTGTATAATAAGCATGGCTCACTATTATTATTAGTTTATTTTCTTCTGTCACTTGAGATCATATGGGGGAAAAAAAGGAGCATATAGAGAGGAGAAATGAAGGCAGGAATGATGTAGTAAAAATACAAGTGTTTTCAGAAATTGTAAATCCAAAATGGCATGACCTTCCTTCAGATCACACAACAGCACCATTTTTTAAAAGACCTCTGTCTTTGTCCTAGAGCCATTAGTTAATACACATGATGCTGTTGTGTTATCTCCCACTGGCAAACTGCAGTGCACCACAAATGTTGTGAATTGTTCTTAGATTTTTTTCATGCCTGATACTGTCTTCAATCCCTGACAAAACTGAACAGATCTGTTAATCCTTTCTTTCTCATCACTAGAAAGAATACTTCATCTCTAATACCATTTGAAAAACTATCCAGCTTTA
Organism: Dromococcyx pavoninus; assembly: GCA_033558185.1. Classification (NCBI taxonomy): domain Eukaryota; kingdom Metazoa; phylum Chordata; class Aves; order Cuculiformes; family Neomorphidae; genus Dromococcyx; species Dromococcyx pavoninus. The sequence continues at coordinate 155,624 of JAUMJL010000383.1, read as the reverse complement.
GTCACCTTACTTCCCATTCACAAGCAGCACTGACTGAAAAATCCCATCATTTCTTACAATTTTGCTCTCCACAGCTCCATTTGATCTATAGCAGATATGGTTTTATCATGCTGGTAGTCTACAGTCATTTTGCACTGGTGCATAATGAACCGGTACTGTATGCTTGTCTCCAGCCAGTTCAGTACTTCTAACATGAAGAGTTTTGAGGGGCTGCTTTACACACCCCCACACGTGAGACAAGCATCATACCTACCATATCTTTTTACATGGAAAGATCTATTTGTTCAAATAGCTTGCTCCTCTATTTCTTTTCCAGTTTCCTTTTGATGAACAACTTCTAACCTATGGTCCACAAAGCAGTTTTCCAGGTAGTTCTTTTCCCATCAGGCCAGGTATCTGTCACAGTTGTTCATTAGGAATATATTTCTCAGCTCCAAAGCTTAATCTAAGATTTACATTACCATTACCTATTTTCCCTGTTTGTTAGGTGACACCTTCCCAGCCCTCCAATATCCTTAGCCGTTCTCCACACCTTCAGTTAGGATAAGGCTGTCAACATCTCATTCCTTGTCCATGAACCAGCTTTTTTTCTAGTCCTTCCACCTGACTCCCTTAAATCCACCTTCATTCAGATTATTTCTACAAATGAAAAATCCTATCTAATTGTTGCCTTGACTGTCTTCTGTACCTTGAATTTGATTTCAACAACCTTACTGGTCTTTCAAATATCTCTCAAGAAAGTTCTCTTCATTTTTTCTTCATCAGCCATCTAAACGTGAAAAATTCCTAAATGTTTCCAACACCCAGTGTCATCAGTATTTTCTGTTCTCTCTTCTGTTATCTCTAGATAAGCCTGTGCATTTTTTTATAATTATTGCTGGGTTTTGTTGCTTCTAACATAAGAATAACATCTACAAAAGTAGTTTTTATCCTTTTTTGCCTGCATACTTGAGAAATACCTGGTCTCTTGTTTTTCCTCTAATGGGGTATTTATTCCTCTGAGACACTGGTCAGCTAGGAGAATATTTATGTGGTAATAAAAGACTTTAACAGAGGGTTGTTTGGATCTAATAGTCTTAGGTATTTCAACACATCTTTGCTTGTCATGTGTCATGCTGAATTACGTTGTGGCCTGCATGTGACAGCAGCCCATAATGTGACCCATGTAATATAGTTTGAAATGTAATGTAGTGGGAGGGGGACTTAAAGGGAAAAAACACATTTTCATGCAGGATGAAAGCTGTAGATTCAGAAAGAAAGCAACTTCAAATTGTCGCTGAAATGGAAAAGATTAAATGATAGCTCAGCAACAACCCTACAAAGAAATCTGCGTTAACAGATTAAATTACACCAGTAAAACATTGCATTAATATTAATAACTTTCATTAATATTTTTCAGTTTTACTGCACAAATCATTTTTGCCTGTGTCATCAAATCATTATTAAATGTTAATTTTTCAATTCATGCTTGACAAGTAATAAATAGTTTATAATTAAATACAAATACAGAAAGGTAAATAAACTTTCACAGAGGATAAATGGCTGGCTGCGGGACAGGGACAGAGCCATGGAGACAAACCAGGTGTCCTGATTCTCAGGACTGAGCTTAAGCCTTTTGGTAACATCTCTTTCCACCAATCACGTGCTTATACTAATATGTCCTGGCTTCAGAAAAGACTTGCTTTGCTGAATATTATAGCTGCATCAGGGAAGAAAAGGGAGAGAGGGTACAACAGCTTTCCACTTGAGGTAAAGGAATGGAAGTGTCCTTCTGTTCTTACAGAGAATCTGATTCTCTAGGGAAGTAATGCCATTTGCCTAGATGAGGGGAAAAGGGAAAAAATAAAAGGCAAAACTGTTTTTTTCTGGCAGAAATGGTGACATTTCACCCTTCAGCAATTTGGTGAAAACTGATAGCTGTGGACACTTCTCAGCCTGGGTAGCACAGCAAAAGGCTGCACCATGCGAACTGCCAGATGCAAAGAGAGAGAAAAAAATAGCACTTTAAAACCGTGCACCAGGCTGTCCAGTTCAGTTAATCTTCTGCAGAGCCTCACTGCTTGCACATGGCTGGTGTAAATGCAGACAGAAGAGAATTGTGCTCATTTTTGCCAGCTGAGAATTCAGCATGTGATAAAACAGATCACTATGAACCACTGGTGAAAGGAATGTACTCGGGGAATGTGTTCTTTACGTAACATATGCTCAGCCACAGTCCTGCTTTCCTGCATGAAACACAAACAGGAATCACAACACAAATCAGACCTGCTTTGGAGCTGCAAATGGAAGCAGGACCATGACACAGCTTCATAAGATAAGGAAATACAGGCCAAACCACAAAGGAACATGGTAAAAAATCATAGAATCATTGAACCGTTTGGGTTGGAAGGGACATTAAAGCCCATCCAGTTCCAATGTCCCTGCCATGGCCAGGGACACCTCCCATCGGATCAGGTTGCTCAAAACCCCATCCAGCTTGGCCTTGAACGCCTCCAGGGATGGGGCATCCACAACTTCTCTGGGCAACCTGTGCCAGTACCTCACCACCCTCACAGGAAAAAATTTCTTCCTAATATCTAATCTAAATGTCCCCTCTTTCAGCTAAAAAACATTACCCCTCATCCTATCCCCACATTCCTTGATCAAGAGCCCCTCCCTAGCTTTTATTTTTTTTTCCTGTAGTCCCCTTTCAGTACTGGAATGTTGCTCTAAGATCTACCCCGGAACCTTCTCTTCTCCGGGCTGGACAAGCCCAACTCTCTCAGCCTGTCCTCCTATGGGAGGTGCTCCAGCCCTTGGATCATCTTTGCGTCCCTCCTCTGGACTCACTTGAACAGATCCCTGTCCTTCCTGTGCTGAGGACTCCAGAACTGAATGCAGGTCTCCGGGGAAGGGGTTATGAGAGGAGAGCATTGGGGCAGAATCCCCTCCCTCAACCTGCTGGTCCCAATTGTCTTTTTTGATGCAGCCCAGGATGTGTCTGGCAACCTTAAAATCCTAACACAGGACAAAATGTGCTTGCTTTATTACATAGAAATCAACGCTGGAAAATAAGTTCAATTTTACAACTGGAAAAAGGTTACAAAGGAGAGCTTGCAACTAGAAAAGGCCATTGCATTTAGATCAAGAGTCTTCAAGTGAACAATTTATATTGACCACACTTCTTTTCCCTTTGAATATGATGATGAATTAAAATATTCATGTTATTAACATTTAATTATTACATCATAATCACTATATTATACTATTTTCAATGCATAGCACGCAACTTGTGTTGCTAATATAAAATTAAAATGAACACTGCAGTCTATTCAGTCTTCTGTTGTTGTTTTTATTGTTATTATTATTATTATTATTATTTCAAATTAAATTTCAGGATCACCTGGCTTTGAAACACAAAAAAATTCCAAGGGTTTCTCCTTGCAGAATGGAAATGTAGTTTTTTAGACTCTATACTTTCATTTAAAGACCCTGTATCAGAAAAGGAGTAACCACTTCCCAAACCAGTAATGACTTGTCAGGGGAGAACAAGCCTGTAAATGATGTTTAGTTCAACAAAGTGCACCCCAAAAGACAATGCTGCTTTTGGCAATGTCCTGAAGTGAGAATGACCTCATAATGTAAGTAACATAAGAGGAACAGGGTTAACATCCAGGAATATAGTAATCTCAGATATGAATAAACACTTAAGCATCCATTTGAACAATGTTTAGTCAATAATTAGGGGAACTTTGCCATAGAGAATTCGGTAGGAAGCTATAAAAGTGGCTGAGAATAATAGTCAAATGTCTAGTGCTACTTGAAATGCCTCAGGGTACCTGAGACAGCCACATGCAGGTATGTATGTCCCAGGATTTATAGGAGACCAATGCTCAACTGCTCTGGCAACTGAAAGCCAAGTAGAAGATTTAGGGTATCTCTGATGGCACTGAAGACTTAAGTTTAGGAATATAAATTGAATTCCCTGTTTCTCTCCATTCACTCTAAAGGGAGTTTCCAATATAGACACTTATGGATCTATTCAGTCACTCACACATAAGCTTCTTGTGCCATCTGAGACCTCATAGGTTTCGCCTCTGGCCTCCAGCTGCCACTCCAGAAGGCTGCTGGTTTCCATCAGTCCTATGTCATATCTGTCAGTGTTGTGCAGATGTCTTGGATATCCTGAAGTACCTCAAATGGCAGGGGAAGCCTGTGTTAAGGCAACTGAATTCTGCTACTATAATAGGGTTCAGCTTCAGATTTAAAGGAAGCTCTAGATTTAGTTATTAAACACAGACTTCTAGTGACGTTTGAGATACTTCAACATTCCTGAGACATCTGCATAACACTAGCAGATGTGACAAAAGCCTTACAGGAGACCCACAAGGTCTGGAGCAGAAACTGGAGGCCAAATGTAAAACCTTACAGTGCCAGAAGTGGCATAACAAGTGGGTAGGGAATTGAATCTTTCTCCAAGTCAACACAGCCAACAGTCTACTTGACCATCCAGATGCCCAGATGGAGGTGTCTACTCCAAGAAGTGATTGCTACTCACCCAAGCTCTGTTGGCTGTATTGATAAAATATACCTTGACTTAATGGGAACTTCATTACACGGTTTTTATAAAGGCATTACATTTACAGGTGCAATTCTGAGACGGAATTCTAACTCAATGTTTGTTGCATGAATTTCACCCTCAGTGTTTGGAGGAAGGAATGAGCATCTCTTTCGTATTAAGGAACAGATTTTTTCTGAAAACACTTTCATCCTGAAGTTCCCACTATTTCCACTGCTGGCACTCTCAGGCACTCATACGTAAATACTATGGGAAAAGATAACATGCTTACCTAGTTCAACTCAGAATGGACTTCTCCCCAAGACCACTGTTCTAGATTCAGATAGTAATGCTTTAAATGAGTTCCTAAAGTCTTTGCCAGCACTTAGAATTTGAAAGTTTGGAGTTCAGCAGGAGTATCTTTTCTAGTAGGTTCTGCATATCACACTTCATGCTCCTGTAGTTAATGATGACACTTGAGTCAAAGTGAAGTGGTTCTTCAGTGCATCTACAATAGTCTGGAAGTGTTACTTTGAGAGAAGGGGGTGTGAAAAGTAGTGCAGACATATACTGTAGCCTCGTAAAAGGTTATTCTCTCAGGAGTTAAGGAAATGTCACGTTCTGCTAAACATCAATGCTTTTTAAATCTTTCTGCCTCTGCACTTAGTAGGCAGGATGTCTGTTTCTACACTTTTGCAAAGAGTAAACATGGGGAAGATCTGATATTAATTTAACTTCCTAATTAAATAACTAACCTTGCTAAAGTGGGGTTTTTTATATATTTGGAAAATGCTGATTATGACCTCAAAGGCATTCCTGCCCAGCCTCAAATTCTCACTCTGTCCTTTTTGCCTTGTCACAACACTTCATGATAAACACCAGGAAGCAATGCAGCCTGTGGTAGGAGGACCCAGACATAAGTGACCATAAAGGCTGATGGGATTTGTAGGCAGGTTGTCTAAATGGGAAATCTGGTCTCAAGGATCTGAGCTTCAGTAAGAGACAAGGCTAACAACTCCTCTAAGACGTGGTTGTGCACATATTTAGACAATGAAATTTCAATATTTAATAAAGGAGTCACTTTGAAATTCCATGTACCCTGCCTTTTTCTTCCTTTACAGCATTTCTGGGGTAATACAATAGCCAAGTAATGCAATAATAACAAAAATAACTCTAACAAGCTACACTTGATTCCACTGCAGTGCAGCCTATAAGGGCAATCTTTTCTTTCTTTTAATAATGCTTTTATTGCACAAATTTAACAGAATTATGTCCTAATTATAGTGGATTTTTTTTTATTTGCCACTGGGAGGAAATACAGCAGATGAAGCTGTTTGAGAGTGCATGGTTCATACAGCTGTATTAAATGCTTCCAACTGCTGTCTTTATGGTTGTTAACAAGTCAGGACCAGACATGCACACATTTTCTGAGTGCCTTTGAGGATGGCATGGATTATACTCGTATTTTTATCAGAGCTGCTCAGCTCATTCACTGAGAAATAATGTCTGACCATGCTTTCAGAACTGTCATCTATAACCCAATGAGAAATAAACAGATTGCTAAGACATAAAAATCACACTATGCATGAATTGGGATCTGAAAATGAGTAGTCTATATCTATCTAGTCTAGTCCACTTACACTTCCTTTGGAATCAAGACAGGAAAAAAAAACATTCCTAAAGATATTCATTTCTCCCTAAAAGAGAAGGTCACCAAATGGACTCTCCATCAATTTTAAAGAGAGCCTGGACTATTTTACAGATAGAAATCTAAAGTTTAGACCTGTAAATCTGGCTGATATGAATCCTACAAAAAAAAATTATTTTGGGATATAGGCTAAAACCAAATAAATTTAGTGAGAATACTTACACATTCTTTAGCAATCAGGATAAAAAAGATATAGGTAATCAAGTCTCCTGACCTTACTAGCTTCTGCACCTTCTTCCTCCCTGCTTACAGACTGAGTTGTTCGGTCCTGTCCTGCTGTAATCAGTACATGCATAGTTATACCCACATGGATCAGATTACAAGCTGGCAGCATGGGAGTGTAGATGTGGAATCACTTGGCCTTGTGATATTTTGAGTGTCAAGCAACAAACAGGTGCTTGATTTTCATAAAATCATGATCACACATGCTAACCCACACCAAAGCTAATAAAGAAAAGTTGCTATCCAAAACCAAAGACATCCAAAGTAACTGGTGTTCAAATATAGATTTTCAAAGGCTATAGTTTATATCTTCATCTCATGTTATTGGTGTAAACCCAGAATAACTTGAATAGTTCCATTATCAAAACAGATTTTGGCTTTTGACTGCCGAAAAACCCAATAGACAAGGTTTAGATTACTGGTAAGTTTCAACAAAGTTTTTAATATTTACATGTTTTATCTTAATTTCTAAACCATAGCTCAGCAAGAAATTTACACTGAAAAGGATAATTTTGCTTTTTCTCTCTCTTTTACTAGATTGTCCATGAACAGGTGTTTTAGACATCATCCTCAGTAAATGCTTATAACACCTCAAGATCAACAAAGCACAATGCAGTGTGGAAGAAATCCCAGCGGAAAAAGAAATCCATTTAGAAGTTTTCAAGTGTTTTTCATTTTCTTCCTAGTTGTGGGCAGTATAATAGGAACATGGGGTGGATAAGATCAGCTAGTTAATATTAGTTCTCAGGTTCTCAGTTTTGACTGGCAAGTTTTTCCTTCTTGTTCACTGAGGAGTGCCCAGCTCTAACGGACACCTCAAGGTAGGTGGTGATTTACCCTAGCAAAAAGTTTAAAGTGACAAAGTTTAAAAAAATCACAGGCATAAATAAATTATTTTGTTTGCTTTAAACGGGGGGGAGGGTTATAACTGCCAAATTGCCAATAGTGGTGAAACTTATTATTTTTTAAGAATTTTTTGAGGCATTAATAAATTTTATGGGGACTGAGGAGAACAAGAAGTCCACACGTCTAATGAGAACAACAGGACAAAGCCAGCACAGCATGAAAAAAGATATTCACCAATTCCTGATGCAGACCAAATAGACCAAAGAAGAATGTACTCTTAGCATCACATTTAGTCTGCAAGGATTTGACTTCAGTTCCCATCTTTGCCCTGTAGTTTTTATGTGATTTGGTTAAAACATTTACCTTCCCTGTATTTTTGATTTTTCATATTTATGGTGGGAAAATAATAGTTCTTTTCCTCATGAGGGGTTGTGTAGCTCATTATTGTTTGATAGATGTCTTCTGGGGATGTTTTAAGTAGAATCATTCATCTCTAGAGGCCAAAATGACCTCCCCAGGTCCCTCTCAGCATGATTTTCTAAGCCTCTGTAACTGCTTTTTCGATGCTGCAGAAATAGGGAGCATATGATGACCTAGACAGATACTTTCAAATGACTCAACCAACAGAACATCTGTGGTTACCTCTGGGAGACTTTTTCACAAATGATCTAACAGACACTTAAGAAGTTTGTCTAGATATCCAACCTCATTTTCCCTTTGCTCAATTTCATCTCATTGCCCCTAGTTACGAATCTGTGAACCACCCTCAGTAGTCCTTCTCCCTCCTGGCTGCACACATCCTTCAAATGCTCACAGAACTGCAAACACCTTCTCACAACACAGTTAGGGACAGCAGGGGAGAGAAGTGGATAAGCACCTCTTTTAAGCCCCTAAGCACCCAGGAAGAGAGCACACTGCCTGTAGAGATGCCCATGTGGATTGTCCATATTAGAGCAACAAACATCAGAGGAGAAACCCACCTGGTGAGTGAGCTTGCTTTCATTTAAAAAAAATAATCAAATAGTGTTTGCCTTACAATCTTAATCCAAGCACTTAATTAAAGCCAACAGAGGATTCTAAAGTAAGGAGAAAAATTAGAGCAACAACTTTTTAATTATGCTGTAGGCATTTTCTCTCTTTTCTTTCTCAAAAAAATCAAACAACTCCTCCTCTAAATACACTTTTAGACAAACATGATGGCACAGTGTTATTATGGGCTAGAGCTTGGTTAGTGCTTAGCAAACAAGTACGGGAGGTTGTCTGCCCAAATCCATGACCTAAATATGTCATTCATCCCTCACCAAGGATCATCCCTGGGTCACTTGTTAGCATCCTTTTCTCCAAGTCATGGGAAAGGAACAGAAGAAAGAAGGGACAGGAGGTAGCTTAAATGGTGGTTCATTCCAGGGATCTCTACCAAGTGGAAAAACTTTCTAGTCAAGCGAGGAGGGTTATCCTTCCAGTGATACAGCAAGTTGCTGCCTGCCTCCAGACAGGGGGAGAAATAAAAAGACTCTTATCACGTCTTGGAAAAACAGAGCTCCTGCCTCTCAACAACAAAGAGCTGAACTTACATCACCCACTCTAGTTCTGCAGTATTGCTAGTCACATAAAAAAGTTTTGTCTTTACAGATAGTAGGTAGTTTCATATTATTTGGGATGGACAGACAAATATTAAGGTGGACACGGTCAAGCTTTAGAAGGAGGTCTGATGGAAAGCTTAATGCAGGACCCACTGCAAAAGAAAGAGGGTGTTCTTATCAATCCATGTAAAAATATGTAGAGTAGCTTCCTTTCTGGGTGTAGCAGTCAGTCTTGCATGCTTAAAAGCACCCTGTGTCAATCTTCAAAAGGAGATAGAACACACAATTTTCTGTCTTGAAAAAGTCTGATTTAGAAAACTATGGTTTGTGCTGAGCTTCATTGAGGAGGAAGTTGTTGAAGTCTGTGGAACTTGACAGGGTGACTTCACAGTTGCATCAAAAAAGCAAGTTAAAGGACTGGGGTCTTAGAATAAGTGAACCTTATACCAAACAGAAGAGCTAAAACATCAGTTCAGCACAGTCCACACAAAGCTCACATTCAAATTTCAAAAAAACCCTCATATCTACACTCATTCCAATATTAGTTGCTGGAATAACCAGTTTCTCAGTTAACAGTATCTTTTTGCTTTTGGACAAGAAGGAAAGGAAGAAAAAATGAAACTGAAAGGAGAATATTTTGAACATTTCTGCAGGTTGTCCATAGTCACAGTTACACAGACAAAAGGTGATCAGACTAAGTTGCTAACGGTGAGGGAAGTGATTGTGGTCAGGATCTCAAAACAGGCTCTAACTACAGAAAGGGTATTCATTTGTAAGAGCATTGCCTTTGTGTGTGCAAGACCAGAGGCCTCAAGTCTCAGCTTTTCTAAGACAAGAAGCTGGAAATATATCTTGGCTTGATTTTCCTTTGTTCGTGGTGAGTGGTTGGACTGGTGTGTCTACCTCGTTTAGCCTCTGCATTGAAGAGACCCCAGCTGCGACCCACAGGATGCAAATCTCATCACACGTTGTTATAGCAAGGAGACAAAAAAGTCAAAAGCTTTTCTGAGGTTAGATACATTTTTTCATAACCATTTTCTGACAAATAAGGCACAATACAGCTGAGATGGAAAATCAGTCCTATTCTTCTTCATTCTAACTTTTGGAGTTTCAAATGATGGAATAAAACCAACTATATTTGGTTGAAGAGCAGGATTTTGAGTTGTCAGGAAATTATAGCATCCTTTAAATATAATGCAAATGTCTAAATTGGCCTGAAACAAAACCATTGCAATATTTCACATCAATGAGAAACCCTCTATGGCTCAGAAAAACGGAAATTAATTCAGTGTCACTGCTGAAAGTAAGAACCACGAGTGTCCTCTTTGTGGGAGATATAAAGGCAGCTTTCAGAACCCCACAAAGCCTGAGGGTTCATCCTAGCTCTTCCTAGGATAAAGTCATAGTCCTAAAGCAAGAAAACTAGTTTGGGTAACTCTGTCTCCAGTCAGACTCCTCAGGGTATTTATAATCCTTGCTGCAGAGATAAGACTTGACCCAGACAGGGTAAAGCTTTGAAACTCTTAATTTCATAACAGAGTTCTGTGAAGCTCTTAGATTACTGGAGTTTGCATCTCTATATGTATTAGTAAACTCAACAGGGTTTGGACATGACATAAGCCAAGATACTTGTCTTTCTGTGCTGATTAACTGTTAGGACACTCCCTGGCATGGATTTGACCCATCTCCCAAAAAATTCCCCAGCATGGTTCATGGGTGAACCAGACAGTCCTAGAAAAATCCAGTATTTATTTGGAGAAATTTCATCAAACCTCACATGTTAAAAAAAAAACAATAATAATTATCCATAAAGTCACATGGACTTATCAGTTTTCCCTTTTCTCATTTATTTAGTTTAATTTCTCTTAAAAGACAAGATAGCCCAATATAACCCCAGCAGGAATTGGTCCTATGTGTCCCATAAGCCTCGTGCCTGACGTTTCACAAAAGACATCATTGTTCTGTGTTTCAGCCTCTCATCTGTAACATCTTGTCTCTTATCTACTATTATGCTCTATCTCATTTATTCAAATATCAAGAATGTATCTAACTGAGAACAAAAAAAGCCTGAATTTGGGTTGCGACATTTTGCTATCCCTGGTTTACATTTATCTCAGATAATTCAATGTAGCAATGCTTTCTCATCTCCAGATCTATCTGTCACCTGAAGACTTCTGGTTGAGCAATATTTTTCTTTAATTTACCTTCTTTATGTCTTTTACTGTGTCTTTGGAGGAGACTCAGGAGACAGCATGAATCATTTTCTACTCTGTTGCAATATGCTCTAAAGAGATTGACTACATGGTTCTTATTCTGCAGCTTTAACACCTTTAACTTGCTATCAGCTGCCTTCTTAGTGAGAGTTCACATTAGACAAGGGTAGGTAGTGTATCCTGAACAGTTGCCTGCCTTTCTTTTCTATGATTTTTGTCATTAGAATGACAAATATGTAGCGTCTGTCAAAATAGCACCACAATTTGCTTTTTTCTAATATGATAAATGTATCAAGAACAGGAGACAGTACATAAAACACCCAAACTAGCCCTAAAAATGATCAGATGCTGAGAAATTTGAAAAATTTCTTTTTTTGTAGTGTAGCATGAAGCCATCCCCAGAGTTGACTTAAAAGACAGGGATAAATTCCATCTTGTGGATGCGATTCACATAAATACATCAGACTGGTAGAATTCTATTCTCAGTCAAGTCAGTGGTAAAAATCTCAGTCAGAAAATGATAATACTGAATGGTTTTGAAACTCCTATTCAGTGCTTTGAATGTGTTCTTTTACACATCATCTTACCTAACTGTTGCTTATGTGGGCACAAATATTATCTAGCATTAATCACTAATGGATTTATTCACTCAACAGACTTATGACCATGAAAGCAAATATTTTTCCTCTTCTTTACAGAGACACACCAGAACTAAAGAAAGGTATAAAACTGTCTGCCTTTGAGACTGATGCCTTATTTAATCACAGAACATGGGAAACAACTATAATCATCTTTCCCACATTGTCACAAATATTGTACTTATATCCTGGTGCTTAGGATCAAAGAATATCTCAGTTCCTTGCTCTCATATCCTCATTCAGTCTTTGGCTTTGTTGATGGGTGTGCCAGAAAGGGCCCCTCATATTCCCAGTCATAGGGATTATTTTTGTCATAGTGACATTTGTTCAGGAGATACTAAACTAAGAATACTTATTCCATGCACGCAAGCCAGACATGACCCTCACCCTCCACCAATCTGATTTTTAAACGATCTTCAGTAAATAAATTATGGAGAGCATTGCAATAAGATTTACTTGGGAACAGCTCTTAAAAGAGAATATATCTTTTCTCACTAACACTTATCTGGGACAACAATCATAATAGTTTGGGAAGTGAAAAGGTAGGATTACCAATGCTGAAAAGTAAGAAAGTGCCTGTCGCACTAATCTGAAAGTATTTGGATTATTATGTGGATTACTTCTGCAAACTTGTGTACACTGAGCTGGCAACAGTACTGCGTATTTACACCCGAGGCAAATGAATAAAATCACAAGTATAAGCAAGCTTGCACACTGCTGTAGGAATCAGAGGGTAAATTGGTTCAGTAAGAATCAGAGTGGTGCCTCTGCACAGTGAAAAATATTGACTCTTAGTTGCCTAAAAGACTTAAACAGACAAAACTGATAGATAGGAAAATACATCTCCAAACTGAAAACTCAAGATGATGAGACAGATCTTCCTGTGTTTTGTGCTGATGTTATTTATGAAACAGTACTGTTGGAATGAAAAATCTCTCAATCTTACAACACTGCTGAGGTCTCAACCTTTCCCTTTTTGTGCTGGAGACTGGCTATGGAAGGCTGTCTCTGATAAAGCTTTATTTAAAAAACAAAAAGGTAGATCCAAATTTCCTTTTACATCCTTTAGGAAAAAAAAAATATCTACCTCACCAGCTGCAGATAATGCACGTATGACTCTCCTGAAATAGGCTTGACCATATGGGTTTCTTTTTCCAGTTGTCTTTACTAAGTTTTCAGTCAGTCTTCACTCACCTCTGTCTTTGATGTTCTCATGCTCTATTTCCAACTCACTTCACTGTTTTCCTCTTATGGGAGGTAATTTTGTGTAGCATCTCCAGGCACCCTTACTTCTGCTGAAAGAGAGACTTCTCATCCCCTCTGGAAAGAACTGGCACAATGGGACACTGCTGCTGCTCTATCTTTCAGTAACCCTGAGTGACTTCCTTGCTTCACCTGTGTATTTTCAATCTCTTTCAATCTTTCTTCACACAAACACATTCCTAATCACTCTTTCTTAATAACATCCTCCTGTTCCCTACAGTTTTTCACAGCTTTCCCCAGGAAGGAAAAAGGAAAAAAAAAAAGGAAAGAAAATTTCCAGATAGATTTAACTTTACCTCCAGGATTTCCCAAAATTGATAATCTCAGAGAAGACACTCAAATGCATTTAACCTTCTTTTTGTTTTCTACATCACACTTGCAGATTTGTAACTGCAGATTCCCTTTCCTTTCAATGGGAGAAAACAGTTTTATGGGTGTGAATCATCTGACTCAGTTTCTAAGGACAAATCAACTCTCACACCAGAGTGATGTCTTTCTCTCTGCTGCTATTATAGAGGATCTAAAAAAACCACTGCGTTGTAGGCATCTACACCTAATCACATCAAACTTGACAAACAGGAACCACTGAACTGCTCAAATGTCCTAAGCAACTAGTGGGTAAGATCCTCCTTTAATTTACACTCCTAGACAAGTGTATGACCCCTAGCAAGAAAAAAATCCTCTGATTTCCAGAGATCAACACCACATTAAAAAATCAAATGCTGAGTTTTACTGAGACATAGTTAGAAACTTGACATAGTTTTGTTTGGTATTTTAACCTTATTGCTTTGACTCCATCCACCCTGAACACGTTATGAAGCATTGCAGCTGAAAATAGTTGCTATCATATCATTTACCTGCAGGTTAAGGTAATAAGATAAAGATGTAAAGGAAAATAAGTAAATACCTCTTCTTCATCTGAATTTTAACTGGAGAAGGTCAAATACTCAGCATGTTCCCAAGTGCAATCTCAGGATGTTCTTGGGGTGCAGCAGCAAACTCTGGGCCAGCTGTGAGAGGGCTTCCACTTAACATAGCCAACCTAAACGCATTTATCTTCATCCATCTCTTCTTTATATTTCAGCTTTGACTGTTTTTTCCTTTTCTGAGAATAGTCTGGAGTTCTAGCAATGTCCTTGGAGAAATACCTTGCCTGAAAGAAATATTTGGTTAAAATTACAGTGGAAAACTAACAATGCTGTCTGCTGCCATGTTTTCCTGAAATCCCTCTTCTGCTATTAAGCAAGAATCTCAGTTCAGCAAAGGAAGGGAAGACTGGGATTTCAGTTGGTTATATGTGGGGCGATTATTCTTATTATTTGTATTTATGCTATACCTTCAGAAGTATCCAGACTAATAATTTTACTACCTTGCCTTCTTGTGGAGCAGGTGTAGAGTATAACACAGTCAATCCACTTTGCTCAACTAGTTTGGCAGTGCCCGCACAGTATTTTCTGTTTGGTGCTTTTCATCAACCCTTGTGATTTTTCCCCTAAATTACTGAAATTCTGACAAGCAATTTGTTCCTTTGTCTGCTCTATCGCTTTCTTTCTTGGATCGCGTTTTCAAGTTTACCACCTTTCCTGAGTTTAAATTTCTTACTCACCTTAGATCTGTGGCTAGAGACTTTGGAGTCATCTTATCAAAACTAGAAATAATTTTAGTTATTTGGGTACTTTTCAAAGAATCATAGAATCTCAGTCACAAAATTTTAGAATCATAGATTCACAGAATCATGGAATAGTATAATCATAGAATTGTAGAATGGATTGGGTTAGAAGAGACTGTTAGAGATCAACCAGTCCATCCCCCCCTGCCAGGAGCAGAGATACTTTCACCAGATTAGGTTGCTCAGAGCCATGTCCAAGCTGGCATTGAATCTTCCCAGGAATGGACGACTTACCACTTCTCTGGACAACCTGTTCCAGTGTCTCATAACCCTCGGTGTAAAAAAATTCTTCCTTACATCTAGTTTGAGTCTCCTCACTTTTAGTTTAAAACCATTACCCTTGGTCCTATCGCAACAGACCCTGCTGAAGAGTCTCTCCCATCTTTCTTGTAGGCCTCCTTTAAGTACTGAAGATAAGGTCTCTCCAGAACCTTCTCTTCTCTAGGTTGAACAACTCTAACTGTCTCAGTCTTTCCCCATAGCAGAGGTGTCCTATCCCTCTGACCATTTTTGTCACCCTCCTCTGGACTCACTTCACCAGGTCCACGTCTTTCCTGTGCTGAGGGTTCCAGAGGTGGATGCAGTGCTGCAGGTGGGATCTCACCAGAGTGGAACAGAGGGGCAGAATCACCTCCCTTGACCTGCTGGCCACACTGCTTTTGATGCAGCCAAAGATAGGATTGGCATGGGTTGTGAGGACACATTGTTGACCCATGTCCAGCTTTCCATCCCCCAGTACCCCCAAGTCCTTCTCAACTGGGCTGTTCTCAATCCATTCATCCCCCAATCCCTATTGATACCAGGAGTTGCGCTAACCCAGGTGCAGGACAATAGGGTGTTACAGCATAGAAAAAGCTATTCTAGGGCACAATTCTTTTTATCTTGGTGATTAGCTGGAAGGAAATTCAGGACAACTGTCTCAGAGATAAACACATATTTTGCAAAGTTAAGTAAAATTAATTCCACTCCTGGTGTCCAATTCTCTAGTCTGCCTGCCATCAAGACTGTACTTCCTTTTCCCATTTCCCTCTGATCAGTGTCTCCCAGGTTATTTCCTTGGTTCCAAAAGACAGTGTAGAATTTCTCCATCAAACCACTTTCACTCACCCACCTGGACAACCATTTCTCTCATGACCTTAAAACACAGCAGTTGATTCATCCAAGACATGAACCAGCTTGATTTCTGTGTTTTGCATATTTCAGAGAATAGTGTTTATTGAAAAGTGGTCTGTCTTTTAAATAAGTAAATACAATATTCATTAGGGGGAAAGGTGTGTCTGATAACATCCAGAAATTAATTAAAAAATAAAAAACATGTGAGAAAGCAACTATTCTTGTCCTAGCAAGTGAAACTGAAAGTCGATGTTGGAGATCCTATCTCACAGCAAGAGAATAGTGCTCTTTAAAAATTGATCTACGCAGACAGATTTCTTCTAAACTAGTTCTTAACACGGGTGGGGGCAGAGAAGGTAATGAAAGAGTAATGCAGTCAATGTGTTTTGAACTGAAGTACTGTACATAAAGTTCATCCTGAACCTCCTGAAATTTATAGTAACATGAATATCTTTATCACATATCAGAGTGGATGAGTTTCCGGTAGAAATTAATGTCTTAAAAAAGTGAAGGTCTTTAATGACTGAGCTGCAGGGTCACTTTCACCTCCTGTTCAGCAGGACTTCACGAGATAAACTGCAGTGCAACCATGTCTGAACTGGTACAGCATTGCATGGACTAGAAGAAAAATGGGTCTTCAAACTGAATGTCAAAACTGAGTTGATAAGCCCCGTTTGGTGGATCAGAGTTGTCTTAACATCCCATTAATATGGCTGGACAGCATCCAGGTCTAGGATCACTCATTACTTGAATGCTTCTCTAATGTGTCTCAGTGCTGAACTCCCAGTCATTGTGGATTTGGGCTTACCTGTGCGGAACCAAAGCAGGTTTTTCTCATTAAGGTAGAAAAGATACATCAAGTCAGATTGAGGTCATTTAAATTTTGACATCTAAAAATTATATATTTAGTCATGGGTGGGGGGTTCTATAAACAATGCAACATTGAACAATTTTCATCATATTTTCTGGAGATATAGTCCATTGACTACAGCAGGAATCTAGATTACTGGTTAGAAGGGACACTTGTCCTTTGTTAAGGGACATGAGGCCATTTCCTCTCCTCATATCACTTGTTACTTAGGAGAAGAGAGCAATGCCTGCCTCACTACAACCTCTTTTCAGGTAGTTGTAGAGAGTAATAAGGTCTCCTCTCAGCCTCCTCTTCTGCAGACCAAATAGCTTCAGAATAGCTTAAGCTGAGGGAACAGATGGATTCATCCTCAAAGATAAACTATCACTCCATCTTTAGGCTTCTGTCCTGAGAAGCTAGAATACTCCTCTTTCATGGACAGAAAAGAGGACTGAACCCAGATATCCTAACTCAGCCACAAAGTTTATAAATATATCAACAAATGAAATAGTTCCCAGTTCTGCCTCCTGGCCAGCTGCATGATCTGGTCACTTCCATATTGCAAAACCCTCTTAGCCTCAAATCACGGTGGCTGCATCTAGCCTGTTTGCTAGAAATAGTTTCAGGCCTGCCCCAGCACATGAAGTATGCCTGAGAATTGTTTAAATGGTTCTAATTCTCCCTGAACAAGACTGTACCAGGGACCGTAATGAGTTCTGGTGTCTCAGTCTGAGTCTTGGTACTGTTTAATTTTCTAGAATAGATACAATCAGAGAAATGCTTTTATTTAAAGAGATTCACCCCAGCACTTAGCTTTTAATTCAACTGAAAAAGTCTTTTTTTTCCTTTGTCTTAGCCAAATTCCCCACTGATGTGCAGTAAATCAAAAAAGAAATAAAACAAAAAAGGCACAACTTTGTTTAACCGCAGTAACCAGTATTATTTGATTATTTGAAGAAAGCAAGCATGACCAGGGAAGGTAGGAGGGCTTGAGCTGCCTTTTGGTTTGTTTTATGTCAAGATCATCATACTGCAATCAGTTAGCTACATCATTTTTATTATGCCTCATATTTCATCCTTAATTATTTCTCATTTTTCCTGATCTGACTGAAATAAAACCTGGAACAATTGGCTTCAGCAGGGTAAAGCCTAGTAGGAAGAGTACACTATAAATACAGTCTAGAAAGATATAGCTATTGCCTTTATTTGACAACCTAACTGTTCCCCAAGCACTCATCCACCAGCCTTATAAAAGGAAATGTAGTTACTGAGGTCCAAATTCACCGTTGGCTTAAGTGTGTGCAATTCCACTGAAGTCAACACAATTGTATCCGTTTACTTTCGTGGTGAATTGGGACCTAGACCTTTACTGAAGTAATAAAAGGTCAGTCAAACATACAGGCAAGAGACCAACATCTTGTTTAAATGAAAGCCTTGGCTTTGCTCAAAGTTCTTGACATAGATGATAGTATCAGTTAACAAATGAGCTGAACAGGCAGTAAAAGAATAAACATTGGGGTATATGAGGAAGTTATAGATGTTTATGGGCATGTTATATCAACTGAGACAGGCTCAATAACTACATTTTTTCACCTTTGGTAAATGCAAACAAGTATGTCTCAGCTTATCTCATACTGGAACAGAAGTAAGGTGATAAAACAAGGTTGAATACCGTTAAGATAACATGCAATATTAACCACTGAAGACAAAGTGAGTCTAATACAAATGAGTCTCTCATACACTTATGTATAATTTCTTCTGAAGGCTTTCAGTTTTGTTAGTAGAACTGAAAGCCTAAACTGGCTCATGAAAACAACACAATCTGTCTTGCAGTCACTCTGTTGTGTTTGGGAAGCTCATACAGTATATACAGCATTGCCTCACCAATCCTCTCTAAGGTAACTGGAGTGATAGGAAATAGGAAGAAAAGGATGAGTCCCACTGGCTAGATATAACTTGGTCACATGGTTTCAGAATCTCATTTACTCATATTACTATATCGTTAGGAACACAACAGGATATCAACTAAGATTTACATTGTCTAAATTGAATTTATAGTTAGAAAACTAGTTTAAACAGCTAGGTTTAAACCTAGGCTCTCTATATAGTCAATGGAGACTGTATAATTAGTAAAAGTTATTACCAGCCTGGTAGCAATCATCCACAGCAAAAGGATTGGTGTGTTGCCTGTAGCACAAATGAAAGCAGACATGCATGCAGGAGGACTATGGAGGGCAATACAGGAGGTGACCCACAGAGTCAAGAGAAAGCCACCAATGACCAATAACAATGATGATAAATACGTTGCAAAGCAAGCTTACAGCACTGAACTTTGAATATTATTCTGTATCTTGCCCACTTTTCTGGATCTCAGCCTAAGACACCAGAAGGTGCTTCATGAAACAAATGCCAATTGTGTAACACAAGAAAGGCCTCAAACAAAACTGCAATTGTAATGAAACTTTCAGAATATACCTAAATGACAACAGAAAATGGTGTATCAAGGCTGAACAAAGTGGGTTGAATTCTTTGAAAATTAGGTGGTTGGAGATACCATCTCATAATAGGCAGGAAGCCTATTATCCCAGTTACCATGACCATATAAGAGTAACGATGACAGCAAACAGATCTTACACGATTTCGCAAAGTCCTTTGCAAAGTTGGCCTTCTTCTTCAGTTAGCAGAACTGAGATGTGGTGGATACATTTCTTCCCTATATGGGGGAGAAATTTGTTCTTCAGTGTCTCAAGTTAGTGCTTCAGCCATTAGACCATAGAATGTGTTTACTCCCAACTCTTCCCATTAACTCTATGTTCTTGATACAATGTGATCTTGAGACATAGAATTAAATATTAGTGTTTCATGGTTTAGGCTTTTGGCTTTGCTTTTTACCTTCTTAAAAAGTACATCAACACCTATAGCACTAAATAAAAGTGGACAGGAACATCTATCTACCTTGAAGCCAGCTGGCACAGTGTATCTTGCATCCATGGCTAAACTCTCTTACATCTAAACAGGTTGCAATCCGTCTGTTGGGAACGGCCCCTGGACTGCACTGCTCTTGACCCGGGCCCAGGCACTCTTTGGTGAAACACCAGCTGGCCTAAGCTGTGAACCAAACAAGTAATTTAACAGTATGGTTGACCTAATTTCAAGGTCTGGACCCATATTCTGGCCTTGATTAGTTTGCTATTGACTTTAATTAATTTGCTAGACAAATATGTAGCTTAAATCAGAGAGGAAAACATTTCAGTATAGGACATGAATATTTTTTCTTTTAACACTTTGATATAGAAGCTGCTCCTGAGAAACAAAGTGTTGCTATTTTATTATACGTTTCACTTTCAAAGATTCATGTGTAACTTGAAAAAATAGGCAGAGAAAATAGGGCTGGACAAGACCTCAGGAGGTTGCTTAGTCCATCTTCCTCCTCAAGGCAGGATTTTCTATATCAAGTTGTTCATGGCATATGTTTGTTTAACCCAGTCTTAAACCCTTCCAATGATGGGAATTCCATCACCTTCTCAGGCAGTGGTAGCCTACTCTTAGTTTAAGCTCATTGCTTCCCATCCTGTTCCAGTGGATACGGAGAATAAGTTATTTCTTTATGTTTTCAGCAACATTTTCCTTAGTAGCCTTGTGTTGTCCTCTCTCACTTTTGTTTTCTTTGCTCATAAAATTAATAGTAATCCT
This sequence comes from Dromococcyx pavoninus, assembly GCA_033558185.1. NCBI lineage: Eukaryota > Metazoa > Chordata > Aves > Cuculiformes > Neomorphidae > Dromococcyx > Dromococcyx pavoninus. The sequence continues at coordinate 135,289 of JAUMJL010000383.1, read as the reverse complement.
AAATGAAGAGCATAAAATATTTAATACCTATACTAATTCCACAGACAATGTATTAAACAGGCTCTTTTTAAGGGTAAAAAATGCATATGTAGGATTTTGCAGCTGTGTGTTTGTTTCAAATGCATTATTATTTATTTTCATTTTGGAGAGGGATTGTTTGAGTCGGGAAGGTTGCTTTTAAAATATTTGGGTCAACCTATCTTTTTCTCTAACCCTCAAAGGGTTAAATCCCTGGGTGATAATTCCCTATGCAAGTCAGATCCTTCGTTACAAGCAGAATCCTTGCAAGAGGACATATTTCATTTTTTTAACTGGAGCATATCTAATGATCCGAGGGAAAGCCCTGTCTTGAAACGTTTGATCTAGCCTCAGACAAGAAGAGCAAGGTGGCATCAGCCTCTTCCTATTTAGTCATGAGCCAAGGAACTGCACCAGTATACAAGTGACATGCAGAACACATGTATCAAAGTAGCAGCTCAATCTGTACTGCAAATAACACTCTTTCATGTCTCAGCATGGTTGCTGGCCCTGAGCTGTAGTTCCAGTAATTGACATAGTTGCCCAATGCTAGAAAACAAACTCAGAAAGTATTCTCATTAGACGTCCCCCTGGTTTGCTGCTCCGTTATTGTAAAACCCAAACACTGAGCTTCCTACCAGCGTGGCTCTGTTTTTAATTAGTTCTGATGGCACTGGGCGACGCGCCAAGGAAAAAAATGAACTTCCTGTGATTGAGGCTTGTTGCTCAGTATGTTGCTTCCTCCACACAGAGATTGTTTTCACAACATTTTCTGAAAAGGAGCTACTGACAGAAATAATATAAGTTTTTACTGCTTTTGATTATTTTTTATTCTGCCTTCTATGCTTATAAAAGGCAGCTCAAAGTCAGGGATCCTTAAAGTTACTGTGTCATTATTTTGCCTTTGTGTGACTCGGCTGATTAAAGACATCCTAGCAGATTAATTTTTTAATAGAATAAGCACAGACTCCTGTTAAAAAATTTAAGACCAAGGACTTTTTAATGTTTTAAATAAATTAATTTGGATGTGTTCAGGCATGGGGTGGGGAGGCGCTTGAGGCTTATATTCAACAGCATAAGTTGTCACAGTTTGAGTGGGGGTGAGTGAAATGGCAGATGAATTTGGTGCAAAAGCAGAAATAGTGTCTGCATGTGGGGATGTGATGTGTTGTTCAGTGTCTTAGCAGTCTCCTTCATTTCTTCATATAAGTCTTCTCAAGTTAATTTCTTATGAAGCAAGGCTCAAAACATCGCTTTGTTCCACCGAGTGTCTGTAGGGGGGATCAAGACCCATATAGCTATGTTTAGGTGCCTCACTCATGCACATCTATATTTGTGCTCTCTGCGATTTGAGTCAGATCCAATGAAGATGCAGTTGATACCATCAATGGAGTCCAGGAAGTAGCTGACTTAACTAAAATGCACGAAAATATTTCTAGTGTGAGCTGAACTTACTTCCAGGCTTCATTGGCTTGTATGGACAGGATTTCCATTCATTATAATGATAGTAGCTTAGACAACTATAGCACATGAACAGATGTAAAATTTAGATTTCTAACTACAGATCTATACAATAGTGGCCATTTGCCCTCAGGTGCATTGAGCTGCTCTCTAGACTCTCATTGACAACACTGATGAAGGGCTTGATTTATCTGCCTACACAGGTACCCAGAGCTATCTGGGATGCCCCTAGGTCTCATCTCACATCCAGGTGCCTCTCTTGAAGAGCATGGGTCTCCTGTAGGTCTAGGTTCAGTGTTCTATCTGCCAATCCCATGTGGGCGTCTCACAGACCCTCTGATATTTCAGGAGGCACAAAAATACTATGTCAATTCCAACTGAATTGAACTCTAGATTTTTGTTGACATCCATGAGAACTTAGACACCAAGTCTACACACAAATTCCAGCACTGCAATCAGCAAAATTAAACAGTTGAGCCAGGGGGTGGATCTCCCCTGCCATGTGACTTTACCTGGATTAGTGCTACTCTATTCGATACATGGATAGTTCTCTCAAAGCGATTCGGTGCTTTATAAATTCAATTTTAAAAGATGACTTGGGAAAAAAAGGGATAAACTCATCCTGAAATCTTCTAAATCCATTTGTATAGTTGAATGCAAGCTGTGACAGGTTGCTTGCCACTGCTCAATTACTTTGTGACAGTCTCATTTCTATAGGTGCGTTAGAGATAAAAGAAAAGATCCATCCAATTCAATTATTATGTCAGCTAAGTCAAAGGAAAAACAAAAGCTCTGTTTTCCTTCGTTATTACGTTTCTGGAATTTCTTGTTTTGCTTTTTAAAATAAGAATGTGAGATGGATCAAGGTGCATAAAAAGTATGTATTGCTCTGACAGCTTTCAAGTACAAGAAGACAGATCTTAGAAGTGCCCAGCTCCTGCAGTGGGTACATCATGGCCTCTGTGGACTGAGAGAATAATTTCATGTTAACAACAAGGCACTAAGCAGGATGGTTGATAATAAAATTGTTCTCTAGTTCTGTTTTGTTGTTGGGTTTTTTTTTAGCATAAGACACCGTCTCTTCAAAATACATTTGTAAATAAAGAATATTAGCATCACTTCAAGTACGTTGTCTTCTCTGTTAAAAAAATATTGAGACAGGCAGAAAATGACAGAAAAATTCACTGACGACTATTAAATAGAAAGATTCAGAGATTCCTGAGCCACAGATCACCAGGGGCTAGAAGAACTACCTAGGGCATATTGCTAGGTACTTGCCATCTTGTATAAGTCCTTAAGCACTATTTTCTGAACTCAGTGAGACACGGGATCTTGACCCAGCAGGTCCATTTTTCATTCAGTCCATACTGAATCATAGAATCATTAAGGCTGGAAAAGACCTGTAAGATCGTCAAGCCCATTCGTCAGCCCAAACCAGCAGGACGACCAAACCACGTGCCATGTCTACGTGTTTTTTGAACACCTCCAGGGACGATGACACCACTTTCCTGGGCATGGAATGAGGTGGGTCCTGGTTTATTCTCAAGTAACAAGGGATAGGATGAGAGGAAATGGCCTCAAATTGCGCCGGGGAGGTTTAGATTGGGTATTAGGAAAAAAAAAGGTGGTGAAGCATTGGAGCAGGCGTCTAGCAGATTCTCATAGAAGCCACCACTGTAGTCCCTGGGTATTTTGCTATTTGTCATGCAAACCCAATACACTATATCCAGAGCTTTTCAGGAGAGCACTGGTTGGTATAGCAGAGACTATGTTTTTACTGAAACTATATAGATAACTCAGTTGCACAGTCTATGAATGTTCTTTGGCACACTTCATTTTACTAGGACAGAAGCAGCCTAAGGGACCAGATTTAACATAGATCACCAAACAGCTCTGCTTTGCCCCTCCAGGGAGATAAGAGTGATGGGACTAGATACTCTGGGAAAGATGCTAATGCTGTTTAAAACTCAGATCGTGGCCAATAAAATGTTTTAAGTTCTTTCATTAAGACAGAAGGTTAATTCCATTTTCTCAGTCAGTTTCTTGTCCAAACTCTTCTGGTTATTTTTCTTCCTTCTTAAGTATATATGCAAGTTTGATTAAAACACACTTTCTTAACTTAGTAGATTAGCTGGGGAAAGGAATTGGGTATTCCAATTGCCAGTTAATTCACATCAATGGAAGTCAAAGTAACCCACAGTTTTGGAAGCTGACCTCTTGAATTCTAAAATACACATATAACATTGGTTGGGGAATCAATCATATTCTTAAACACGGTTCCACCTACCGCTGTCATATAAAAGCATGAGATCTACTCCCAGCCACTCTTCTGGAGGAAAGTTTGAAGATACAGGATCACAGAATCATAGAATTGTTGAGACTGGTAGTTCCTTTGGAGATCATCTTGTGTAATCCCCACGTTCAATTAGTCAGATGCAGCAGGTTGCATATTAAAAAAAAAAAGCAAAACTAGATGACTCAGGCTGGGAACAGCAATGGGAAACACTGCTGTTTCATATCCATGCTAAGAATTTTAGAGCAGAAGTCATGAGTTTCACAGGGTGATGAAGTTGCTTTTGGATGTAACACCAGTACGTTGACTTGTATTGGTATGGGCACGAAGATGTCAATAAAAGAGATGCAAGGCAGCTGCTCTTTTCAGAGTTTCATGTATTTATGGGCAAAAGCAAGGAGTCTCAGTAGGGTTGGAAAATATAAGTCCTACCTGGAAAAGTGAATGCAAATCAGGTAGGGTACCTTATTTGTCTGAAAACCTACTTGGCCCTGTGTTAGGTTAACTGAACTAGGCTCAAGTGGTTCATAGAATCAAAGAATAGCTGTGTTTGGAAGGGAGATCTCAAGATCATCCAATCCAATCTCCTTATGTGAAGCATGGTCATCTTGAACAGGTTGCTCGGAGCCAGTTCCAGCTAACTTCTGAGAAAAGTCTGGTTCTGTCTTGTTTACTCTCTCCTTTTAGCTATTCATACGCATGAATAAATTAATCCATGAGCTTTGTTTTCTCCAGCCTGAATAATCCCAGCCTCTCCCAGCATGTCATATGCTCCAGTCTCCTGGCTGTCTTTGTGGCCGTTTGCTGGATGCTCTCCAGTATGTCTATGTCTGTCTTGCACTGGGGAGACCAGAACTGGTCACAGTTCTCCAAATGGGTCCCATCAAGTCTGATCTGCTAGTAAGGGTCTTCCTAATGCAGTTCTGGATGCTGTTCGTGCAACAGCACATTGGTGGCTCATTTTCAAACTCTTGCCACCAAAAGTTCTACTCTAGTCACCAAAAGCCTACTGTGCAGAATTCACCCTGGAGCCAGATTTTTTGCCTCGGTGTATACCTGGCTGTTATTTATCATTACTTTATGTTGTGAAATATTACCTGCCTTCTAGCTAAAATGTACCTCCATTCAAGCAGCCATATTGGTATTTCTTCGCAGTATTTATTAAAGAAAAAAATGGCTTTGCAACAAATGCAATTAAACATAAAAACATTAAAGATTTCCTGGTTAAAGCTGGTGCCTTTGTTTTGTTCTTTGTCCTTTCCCCACCCAAACCTTGGATCCTTTCCCTTCAAAAGTTTCATAGAAAGGTCCTTTCAAATCACCCTTTTTCTGTCCTAATTCTTCAAGGACTATGCTGTAAGATCTTGTCTTTGTGATGGTATATTAAGTGACTAACCCCAAAAAACATGTAGTTCTATGAGGATCTTGTCTTTATGATGGTATATTAGGTGACTAACACCAAAACATATGTAATTCTATCAGACGCTTTTACAAATTTCAAATGGTCTTAGACATCAGGTAAGAGGAGCTATACAGATTGGCTTAATTAACAAAACTCCCCCTGACTGACTAGGTTATCAAAGTCTAGTCCTTAAAACCTGTGCACTTATATTTAGCTTACACATGTGAAGTCAGGGTAGGTCACAATCTTCAGCACTGAAATTCCAAAGGAGGCACTGGAGTTACACAAGGGATTAATTTGATTCTGTATTTAGATTAACAGTACTCATATAAATACTGAATTAGAGTTGATGTCAATCTTTTATGCTAATTGCTAGTTAGACCCTGTACAAAGACACGCTTTGCTTGGACCACTTCTGTAAGATTGCTATCTATCTACTGTGGAGAGATTTACGCATTTGCTTTCCATTAGCATTAATAGGAGCTGTCCACATAAATCACTCATCACCAGGAAGAAAAGATAAAGTCTTGCTAAGTTCAGAGAGCACAGGCTTTCCCAATTGAAAAGTCTATTAATAATAAAAAACCTACAATGTAAATATCTGACATCTGAACCATATAGTAACACTGTGATATGAAATAAAGCAGTCCATGAAGTGATTGCTTCAAGGGGAAGCAATGCTTGGCTACTTCTAAACCCATTTTAAAAGCTCATATAACTCCTCTGGTATTGCTAAAAATGTCAATGAAGCAAATAGCTGCAGAGGAAGAAGGAGGAGCAGGAGCATAGTAATTTCAATTGTTATTTTTATTGTCCTTTATTTTTTTCTACAAGATAGTGACAAATCCAATAAATCACCTTGTTGTACATGTAATGAGGACAAAGATTGCTAGAAATAATACAAAAAAACAGCTCTTAGCTAATCCAGATGTAACTGGGCATCAGATCATTTAGGTTAAGAAGTTAAAGGTGTCCAAATACGATGCTTGCTGGCTTTTTCCTGGTTGCTGTTCTTTATGAAAATACTGTAATTTATCTCACTAGGCCAGAAAAATTCATAGATCATTGACCAGGACTCCCTGGTACTTGGCATTGGGCCAGCCCTGATTATGGTTTTTATAGCTGTATGAGCTGATGATATACAAAAAAATAAAAGCAAAATTGTTTTTCCATTTCTGGTGGTGTGCAACTGGATTGATTCTAGTGAGGTTACAATAAAGTAAGACTGAAAAATCAAAAATAACTAAGTTTCAACCATCATATTTCTATCATTTAATCCTTTATCTAGTACTGAGTAGTATTTTTTGAAGGAATGCTATAAACGGGTTTTGGTGTGTAAAAGAAGGGAATACTTCCTCTTCAGAAAACATCATTTTGTCAGAATTAAATATCTCATGGGAATATATCTATTTAAAACTCTATTTTTTGAGTTTCAGATGAGCCTAATTTTTTTTTTCTAATTCATTTCCTCCAGGGAACGCATAGTTTTGGCTTTCTGATGCCACAGTGTTCTATGTCATTGAGCATATTTTATTTAACTTGAAAACATCCCACATAAGCTCCTGCCATGACCCCAAGAAACTGTGGTAAAGCCTCAATGTCTTCTTAATAAACACAAACAGCCTTAAAGAAATAAAATCTGTAGAATCTACCACTTCCTCTAGAAAGTTATCCTGATGGATCTAGTGAGCTCTTGGCTAAAAACCTGAGGTTTCAATTTATGCAACCACAAAATCATTGAATCTTATTCCTCTGTCTCTTTGTTACGTTAAAGAGCCTTCCTGTGGGACATGTACCATCCCTGGATAAGTAACTCTGGTCGTGCTGATCTAGTTCATGAACTGATATACTTCATTTGGAGTGTGGCCAAGGTGTTACCACTAGCCTTGATTATTAGGTGGAGAAGGACAACTCCTCTCTCTTAAGGAGCACCGTGGCAGCCAAAAGTTAGATTGATTTTGGCTGTCACAGAGCAACACCTTTCCATTTTATCAAGCGCCTCATAAGCTTGGATTCACACCAATACTCAGTCCAAACACCCATTGAATTTATGTATGAAGTTTGTTGGAAAGAAACAACTATAAGCAACAGTGATAACTTAGAAAAACTTCGATACCTGTGTGATTGGATGGGCAGAGTGGGAGTTAAATGTTGCACTTGGCAAAGAAATGAGATAAAAAGAATGAAAACTAATAAAGTGCTTAGATATTGTAACTTGCAGCACCATATTCTGAATGAGGTGATGAATTGTATTCATTATATTTTTTGGGTTATCTGAGATCCTTACAGAAGAAATACCACTTGTTTCTTATCTGTTCAGGACCTATCACAAGGAAATAAAGATAAATAGGTGAGCAAAGAACAGGTAGATGTTAACAACATCTTTGTGGTCTTATATACTACACAGTACTGTAATGGGATTTACAGCACAGCTGCAGTGTGCAGAGTCCTACATGCTACATACATAGCTGAAAAAAAAAGATAAAGAAGCCATGGTGCAAATGCAAAGAAGAGGCAAGTGCTCCTCATCTATGCAGAAGTATACAAATGGGTGTCTGGTGACAATATTTTAATTAGGAAGCTTTATTTGTTACGTACATGTGTCATTCTGAGGATGCACTAAAGGATTCAGCAGAACAAAAATAGCAAAAAAAAATTTATTAGGGTGAACCTTCAGAAGAGGATGACAATGAAAACAAAATGTTGTTCCTGTGAGCACTAAGAATAACAATAGATTAAACCTTAAAAAAAAGTGTAGTGTTGATACTTTACATCTAAACACTTTCAATCAACGATGTTAAGACCCTCCGTAAAAAAAAAACAAACCAAATCCTCAAAAAAAAAAAGCAGTGATTGCATAGATGCACATATATACACAGGCACACAGACACAGTGAAAGTAGAGATACTGTGATAGAAGAAGAAAATCAAAAAAGAACAGAAATGGCTGATTCTTTTTTTGTGACATATTTTCTCTCTCATCCTTGCATATTTGCATTAAAGTGATTGTGAATAATGTACATTTGACCAGTGCTGTCTGCGGAACTAATGCCTATTAAAGTGATGGGAAGTAGCATATGTTGTGCCTTGGGCAGAGAAAGTCCAATCACCCCCACTGTGTGCAAGTCTCCAACTAAAATGCAGGACAGCCTGGGTTTTATCCTAAATGAACCCAGCAGGGAGAAACAGGACATAGTCCCTCATTCCACATTTAAGCTTCTAAACTAAGATTTAAAGAGTTAGATTCAGAAAAAGGGAACTGTAACATCCATCATTTAATTTACACTTGGTGTTAATGCTATTTTATCTTTTACTGGTGCTATCAATACAAAGGGAAGAGGTAAGGCAGGGGAAGTGGGCATGTATTCATTTGTTTCAAGAACTGAGATGCATTTGCTTTACTGGTACCAAAGGAAAGAAAAAAGGGAGGAAAAAAAAGAAAAAAAAGGAAAGAGAAAAAAAAGAAAAAAAGAAAACCTCCACCACTCTACTCCTGTTATTCTTTCACATTTTCTGCCAGTGCACAATTTTGTCAGTAATTGCAAAATGGTTTGGGTTTGTTTGGTTTCACTTTTATGTTCCTGCACTGCACTAGAAATGTTCTGCTATTTGAACAGTTTGTAAAGCTTTTTGAGTCACATTACACAATCTTTCCAACGACCTCCAGCATCAAGTTCAGATCTAAAGCTGTCTTTCTTCTACCTGTGTGAATTTGATAGCTGGGGAAAAAAAGAAAGGCAATTACAGAAGTGTATGAGAATAACAAATTCAGCTGAACTAAGGAAATAAAATTTGCCGAATTGTCATGTTTAGATCTGTAGCAATGAAATTTGCTTCATTACCTTCAGCATTGCAAAAAGGAGAGGGGGCAGGGGGTAGAAGGGAAAGGAGGCAAAGCCTTTTCTCTTTTTTCTAAAAAAGTATCCATAGGAGGAATTTATTTCCATTTCCAATGAAATAAATTTGTCTTAAATAGAGCTACATCTCTTAGTGATGTGGAAAAACATTTGCTGCCAATGTAAATCAGGAGCAACTGCAGTGAAATGAATGGATTGGCAAAGCATCCCAATTACAGTGGTGTAAGTTCTGAATATCCCATGAGCTTGAGATTAGTGCACAGAAGAGAGACTGAAATTTGGTTTTTTCCAGCATAAAGGTAAACTGAATAGTTAATTTGATTTGTAATCATGATAGTAGGTTATTGGCATGTGTTAAACATTAATTACTGCTTGTTGAGAGTTTTGGAGTTGGTACTTTCAAATATATCTTCATAGAGTCAAAAGTAAAAGTTCTGACACCAGGTAGAGTTTAACCATGTGTTAGGGCTACGACTGCAGCTTAGATTCAGAATTGTGGTCTGAAATTCAATTACATCCCAGCTCCAAAATCCAAAGAAGTGAGCTACTCATTTGCACTTCTACTAAGTTACTGACTGGAGATAGGAAATATCCCCATTTTTGGTTTATTGTTGTTGCTATTTAACTTTAAAAGATAATGAGTAAATAGGGAAGAAAAAAAAAGAGAGAGAAGGTATTGCTGTGATAATTACAAGAAGAGGCTATTCCCATTAACAGAGCTTAAATTATATGATTAGAATTCCACTATTTTCCTCATCGTTGCCTAGGAAATTTAGATGGACTTTGGAGGAATTATTTTAGCTTTTATTTCCTCCATTTTCTTATCTTCCTTGCCTAGTTCCTTAATACCAGCAATAATAAAAGCACTATTAAATACTCAGAGACCCCAGCTGGGTTCCGCCACAGTAAGCATCCTATATCAATATGCTGTGGCTCAACACTGCTTTAAGCCACTCTAAGCACATACTACCACAAAAATTGGCAACCTCACTCAAGGCCATGCTGCTCTGCCCCTTCCTTTGCTGTTATGATTTGGGACTACAGAACCTCACTGTGAGCTGCATTTCCAAACTGATCTTGCTAAAGAGTAAGAGGAGAGGGAGAAGATTAAAGTTCAGGCAAATAGTTTAGATGAGTGCTCAATGAAAAAAAAAATACCCCAAAACAAACAACAAATCAAGCTGCATGTAAGAGAGGAAGAAGAAGTGTGGGTGCAGGTAGAAGGTCACTACGCTACAATCCAGTAAACCAGTTTGATCAGTTAAGGGCAACAGTGAGATCACAGCTCTAACAAAAGCACATCTTATTCAACCATCTGGCCAGGCCAAACAGGTCAAGAAAAAGTGCTGGTTTCCCCTTGAAAGGAACTGAAGCACATGCAGGCCTGACCTAGGCCCTGTCTGGTTGTGTCTAATCCTAGTTACCTTCACTGGGCCTAATCCTGACCCCAACCCAAACTCACGGGTTTATGTCCTCATCTACACAGAGGTGCCTGATGTTGCCTCCAACTTTCCCCCATCCTGCTCCAGAGGTGGGATTCAATTCAAGATTAAGACACCTTTGATGTCTACATACAGGTGCTTAAAGAGGCGTGAGGTGTTTCTGCTTCCATTTCAGTACGGATATAACCAGGATCACTTTGCCACCTGCCACAGTTTGGTCACCTGCATGGTTTAAAATCTGGTAGTCTCCAAAATGAGATGGGCAGATCCAAACTCTCTATTGGGAAAATTCTTTATGCTGTGCTAACTCACCTGAGCCTAGAAGATTTTGCAAGAGTATCATCTTGACCCCAGCCAAAACCATCCTACAGTCCTGGGCACTGGTATTGTTTTATTTCCTAGAATAACTCTTACTTACATATCTACCTTAAGACGAGATAATTTGCTCTCCAAACTCCTTTGACTGTGTCAATCAAGTGTTTATCTCAAGCATTCAGCCATAGGTGTCTAATAATGTAGCATATTCTATCAAAAGTGTTCAAGTTTCTTGTATATTCAGAGTTGTGTCTAATGATCTGACTTGGATGTCTTGGATACTGAGTAGTATCCAGCATCATAATAGCACTATGGACCCAGGTGACTCAGCCAAGAGTGTTTTGGGATTTTAACCATCTAGATATAAACAAATCAGAAAGGGAATCCCACGCTATAATTCCTGAATTTACCACTGTCTCCATCACCTCCAGAAGATGAGGACAAAATCTCACTACAGATCACAGTATCACAGTATCATAAGGTTGGAAAGGACCTCCAAGATCATCGAGTCCAACCTATATCCCAACACTAACACCAACACTAACACCATCATCTAAACCATGGCACTCAGTGCCTCATCCAGTCTCCCCTTAAACACCTCCAGGGTCGGCGACTCCACCACCTCCCTGGGCAGCGCATTCCAATGGCCAATCACCCTTTCAGTGAAGAACTTCTTCCTCACATCAAGCCTAAACTTTCCCTGTCAAAGCTTGAGTCCATGCCCTCTAGTTCTGTCACTGGTCACCTGAGAGAAGAGACCAACCCCTGCCCGACTACAACCTCCTTTTAGGTAGTTGTAGAGAGCAATGAGGTCTCCCCTGAGCCTCCTCTTCTTCAGACTAAACAGCCCCAACTCCCTCAGTCGCTCCTCATAGGGCTTGTGCTCCAGCCCCTTCACCATCTTCGTTGCCCTCCTCTGGACACACTCCAGCATCCTGACATCTTTCCCAAACTGGGAGGCCCAGAACTGCACACAGTATTCAAGATGAGGCCTGACCAGTGCCGTGTACAGGGGGACGATAACTTCTCTGGTCCTGCTGGCCACACTATTCCTGATGCAGGCCAGAATGCCATTGGCCTTCTTGGCCACCTGGGCACACTGCTGGCTCATGTTGAGCTTCCTGTCAACCAGCACTCCCAGGTCCCTTTCTGCCTGACTGCTCTCCAGCCACTCTGTCCCCAGTCTATAGCTATGCATGGGATTGTTGTGTCCAAAATGAAGTACCCAACATTTGGCCTTATTAAACATCATCCCATTAGAATTGGCCCATGTCTCCAGTCTGTCCAGGTCCCTCTGTAGGGCCATCCTACCCTGTAACAGATCAACCCTTCCTCCCAGCTTGGTATCATCTGCAAATTTGCTGATGATGGACTCAATCCCCTCATCCAGATCATCAATAAAGATATTAAACAGGACCGGACCCAACACCGATCCCTGGGGGACACCACTGGTGACCGGCCGCCAACTGGATGAGACACCATTCACCACCACTCTCTGGGCTTGGCCATAATCCTGCAGTCAGGCATTGTTAATGTTTTACTAACTGAGTTTAAGACAGAGTGGAATGGTTTCTGGAAATACACCAGCTGTAATCATCAGACACCAGCTCCTGACGCAGTTTGTGGAGTGAGCAATTCAACACTAAATATTTCCCTCCTTTTACTGTATTATGAGTAGGGCCTGACCCTTCAGGGTTACTAACAGCCTGAATTAACCTATCATCATCTTAAATTTAAACGTTGTTGTAGTCAAATTAGGGACCCAGAAGAGGTCATTTGAATATGTCTGTCTCTCCTCCTCTTCCCATGCTTATTCCCACAGTAAACATGTTCTCATTCGTCTTGTACAGACCATGGCCTTTGTAATTAGCACAGATCAAGGAGCGAAGTCTGGAATCAAAGGTGTATCTAAATAATACTAGACATCAACTTTCCTCCCTTCTTCCCTCCAAAGGAGGACAGCCATTCCTCCCCTGCAGCACTGGGCACTCAAGTTGGACATAGACTGTTGTTACATCAAACCCACAAGACACTGTTAGTCTCAATGTATTTTAAAAGAAACTCGATCGAGGTCATTCAAGACAGCATTGAAGATCATTCATCTCACTGCAACAGCCAAGAGGGAATGAAGTTTAGAGGTTCTGAGAGATGCTAACAAAAAGTCAGTTGTTCCTCACAAAGATACATCAGTTCCTACCGGTCTGTGCCATTTCTCTCTTTGAGCACATCTTGATGCTTTAAGTGGCCTCATTCCCTAGTTTATTTTGACTGCCTTTTTTCAGTCTCTGTATTTCTATACTTATCCATTATTAGCTCACTTCTCATAATTACTGCTCCACTTTGGATGGTATGATTTAACTTCTCTCCTGACACCAGAGTTTAAACACGTGCACCCTTTTTGGTGTACATCTTCCTTAAATGTTTTATTCCAAGTTCTGTGATGGGCACCCTGCTATTTTCATTACTTTCCCATCATATTTATGTCTTTCCCTCATTTTACAGTATTTGCTGTTCTCAGTTAAGAAATTGGAGGGCAAGAAAAAGAGGAGGATAGGTGTAAACTGCAATCTTAAATACAGACATTTTTAAGACAATAAGAAATCCTTACAGTTATCCAGTCTGACTTTACACATGCATCTGAGTTATGTGAGTAACATAACTGTTTATGATAGCCTTCCCCACATCTATCAAGCAATATAACGATGATGAGAACATGATTAAATCAAGATGAACAGTTGTGAACCAATGCCAGGTCAAAATTTCAAATCCAAATTCATCCCTAAGGAAATAAGTTTCTCAAACAGTAAATTTACAGACTTTAGGTCCTGGAACCTTGTTCATTATTGAAAAAACTGTTTGGCAAAGGTATACCAAAATCAAAGAAAACCTCAGAGCTATGTTAACTGATTAAATTCCCATCCTTTCTGAAGCTGGTGGGACTTCTGCCTTTAACTTCAATTGTACCACACTTTCTTTCCTGGTACTTTTTGTACATGCATTGGTATGGTTTTGAAGAAAGGTATGTATTCTGTGACAAACTATGAGTTGACAGAGTTCATGGCTTGGCTTTACGCTAGAAGTAAATTCTATGCAGTAGTAGGTTTTTTACCCGATGGGAATATTGTACCTCACTGTTAAAAAGCTTTATAGCAAAATGTAGGCGGGACTATAAATAGATTCAGTGATGCTACTAGGTCAGTCAAAAAAGAACTTACTCTTTCAAAGATGGCTGGACATTACCAAATATCTGTACATCTTACTCGCTTTTTAGTCTTTTTTAATTGCTAATTTCAGTATGTATCTATTTGTCCTATGAGTGGATATGTTTGACAAAGAAATTACAAGCAGCTACCACCGAGCACAGCTGTTCATTGTCATCATTGATAGCAACAAATATAATCAGTCCAAAGCAGGATCACTCCTCTAAGGGGAAAGTATATTTAGCTATCATTCAAAATCCTCAGCCTGATATCCTTGATAGTTCTGTAACTCACTGTTTTGCCAATGGGGCTGATAGAAGTTTCTTTGTTGTGATGGATGCATTTGCCATTACTCACCATACTGATTCTCCCCTCCCCTCCAGCTGTTTTACTGTGGTACAATATCCAAAACCCATGAATCTTGCAGTATTGTAGCAGCCCAGTCTGTAACGTTCCAGCTTGACAAAATAAGAACTAATAATTCAAACAAGATAAAACACCAAATGAGAAAGAGCCAAAGGAGATTTTTCATTAGTGGCATTGACTATTAGGAAACCTGGGAGATAAATGGTGGTCCAGTAATCAACCTCATCAAATCAGAAAGTGTCAATGTATTGATTGCATCATTATAATTAAATTAATTATAGTTGCATCTTTCTAGATATTTAACTTACATCTTGATGTTAGGTCTTGTTTTTCTTTTCCAAAAGATGAGGGTTTTTTTCAAGACACTCAGAAGTTTGTTCTGTTTGGGTTTTTTTTAATATGAATTTCACATTTTGCAAAAGGATGCTGACTTGAAAACGAATCTCTGCTTATCCATGCAATCAGATAGAACATCCCTGCAAATTTCCAGTCTGCCAGCTCCTTTTGAAATATTTCTGTGAAAGGGCTTGGTTTCTATTTCATTGTAATCAGAAAGGCAATATATTCCACAAAGTGGTGGAGTTTACTGACTGCATTTGTGATGTGCCTGTTGGTAAGCAAGGAACTGGACTGGGAAAGCAAACTTAGTCCACCTGATCCAGCATGCAGTCATAGACATTCAATGTCTGAATGTCTTTCACCTAAAGTCAACAGCAACAGGAAAACTAACAGTGTACTGCATTAAATTTAAAGTTCTTTCAGGAAAATAACTGCAGATACAACAAGCTTGGGTATCTGAACAGACAGTGCTATTCACTAGGCTGTTTTCTCTTTCTATGATGTTATGACAACACCATTTATGTATCTTGTCCTTATTTAAAGGTAATATATTTTCTACTTGTGTGTTTGAAGCTGTCATAATAATTCATCTGGAATAAACAGGATGAAGTCTGATATTGGATCATATCTGCTGGTACATCAGAGTAATCATTAAGAAGACCAACGCTGTTAAAACTCTCAGGCTAATTTGTCTTTGTTTTCATGATGTGCAAAAAAATAAACTTGGAGAAGGAAAAAAAAAACATAATTCTCTAACATCAAAAGGTGTGGGTCTTTTACAGGTTCATATTATTTTAACAGTTTTTACACAGTGGACGCAATTAACACTTGAAAATCATCCCTTTCTCCCCATTGTACATGATGGAAAATCCCATTTTCTGGCAGAGGAAGAGAATGGAAGAAGAATCCTCTTTTGAAGGATGCAGCCTAAGAAACCACAGTCATGCAAACAGTTTGATAGCAAAGGGACCAGAGGTTCAGAAAAACATATGCATAATTCATAATCTCTAGCTACAAACCTCACCAGGGCACATATTTCTGCTTCCTGATCACTGTCTCTTGAAAAAGGCACATACAAACTGTTTCATCCCTAAATACAAGGACAAAACACTCTGTAGTCCTTAAATCAGAACATGGTGCACAACAGGAGCTGAATAAAGACCCTTCTTGGCTATGTTGAATATATACCTATGACTTGTACTAGGAAAGGGCATTTTGTGTTTTAAGGTATAGTAAACTTCTGAATCCAGATCTTTACAATAACATCTCCCATCACTTTTATTAATCTCTTAATACCTCTTCTTTTTCTTTCTTTTTTATAATATGGTACAACTTGTATAGTAATAATAATTACCTCACAAGAAAGATATGAAGCTTAATTAAATAAAGGCTGATTATCAGAAACTCAGAGCATGTGCAGAGCCTGTTTGCTATAGCTTTTCTGTTGTTAAGCTTTACTGCAGTTCAAGCCTGGGCTGTACTAGAAGTGATATGAATCATCTGTATCAAAAGAAATATGAGTCATTCAAGGCAGAGCCATCCAAGACCACAAATGAGGCATTATTTTGATAATGAGAGATTTATAGAGGAGATGCAGGGAGAAGGATCTCCTGGTTCTTTTAACTTAGCCCCTCTTCTAGGCCCCTGAAAAATCTCCTTAAAAATGTGCATAATCTTCACTTGAACATCTTGACTGAAAAAGACTAACCAGTGATTTATAAAAGATAGAAAGCAGATGAGCTTCACTCATTTTTACACCTAAACTCAAACCAGACTTCATGAAGTTCTTATAACGTTCTTTTACTGCTGGTTGCAAGCTGGGACTGGAAGTGGAAATGCCAAAGCATCCCAAAAACAGGCATCATTCATGACGGGATGAGAAGCAGATGTTGAAGAAATCTCTGAAGAGATGATCTTCTCACAGAAGTATCAGGCCTTTTTTGTGCAATTCAAGACCAAGATTTCAACAAACAGGTGCCTGTAGCCTCCACTCCAAGAAAGCTCATTTATAATATCTCTTGGGTCATATCCAACAGCTCCATAGTCCTTTGAGATGCCCTGGAGCATGCCAAAGGGATCATGACCTGCACGAGCTGCTGACTCAGGTCCTCAGTGTACCTTGATATAACCACCCAAACTGGAGATAGGTTGAATGAGAACAGTATTTTAAAGTATTGGTGTTCATAATTTCTTTGAAAATCAGGACCCTTTCATTAGTCACCTTTAAAATTAGTCACAAATATTCAGGTATTAATAAAAAAAATTTCAAGGATCCTCAAGAGAGTAAGAGATCCAGTTTTCAAGGAAGGGCAATGGGCTTTCACAATCCTCTAGATATCCCACCTTTCATCCAAAGTGTTATCCTTGACAGCAACACATTTATAACCCCCTGGATTTCAGCACGATTTAATCGATGCTCAGCAGCTTTGAAAATCTCCTCAGACAGCAAGGAGAGACAGAAGCAGTGAATACTGTTAGTGGAGTTGGGAAGGGACTACGAATCATCCTTCTCCTGTATTACTGCCTTCCTTTGTGATATTAGCTAGGAAGTTGGGCCTTAATCTTTAATATACTTTAATGTCCATGGAATTTAAGTGTCACTGCCATCAGCAACATCTAGTCATGAAGCTAACTACACTCAAGGTTGTCTTTTGTGGTGAGAAGTAATATGTAGCTGTTGTAAATCAAGCATGGTCAAATCAGGAAATTCATTGTATTGCCTCATTGAAACAATGGAACTCATAGGTGGGATTCATCTTTCCTGAATGTGTTTGAAGTCTTGATGACTTAAGCCATACTAAGATACTTAAAGGTATAGCAGTAATAACTGCAAGTTTCCAACTAAGACAGAAAAAACAGGCACTTTCAGAGAGTTGTACACGTCAGCTACATTAAATTCTTATTTTAAGACTATGTATCTCAGGAATTACCAGTCTTCTCCACTACATACAAAAGGAATCCAGAACAATCTCCTTTGATTTAGACTTCTAACTTGTAGACGCCTGAATTCCACCTTAAAAAACATTGAGGTATAATTTAACATTTTAAGCTCCAAACAGAAATCTGTATGTATCTTTTAGCAGAATACTTACAATAAGATTTTTATTCATTAAAACCTACTATTTTTAAGAAAATAATAATAATTTTGAGAATGTATGCATTACATTTCACATTCTATCCTGGCCTGCATCAGGAATGGTGTGGTCAGCATGACCAGAGAATTTATCATCCCCTTATACTCGGCACTGGTCAGGCCGCACCTTGAGTACTGTGTCCAGTTCTGGGCCCCTCAGTTTAAGAGAGATGTTGAGAGGCTGGAGAGTGTCCAGAGGAGAGCAACGAAGATGGTGAAGGGCCTGGAGCACAAGCCCTATGAAGAGCGACTGAGGGAGCTGGGATTGTTTAGCCTGGAGAAGAGGAGGCTCAGGGGAGACCTTATTGCTCTCTATAACTACCTAAAAGGAGACTGTAGGCAGGCAGGGGTTGGTCTCTTCTCTCAGGCAATCAGTGACAGAACAAGAGGGCGTGGTCTCAAGCTTTGTCAGGGGAGGTTTAGTCTTGATATTAGGAAAAAAATTTTCACTGAAAGGGTGATTGGCCAATGGAATGAGCTGCCCAGGGAGGTGGTGGAGTCACTGTCCCTGGAGGTGTTTAAAAACAGATTGGATGAGGCACTTAGTGCCATGGTTTAATGACGAGTGGGTGCTGGTGTTGGGTCATAGGTTGGACTGGATGATCTCAGAGGTCTTTTCCAACCTTGTGATACTGTGATACAAGGAGCTAACAGAACATAACTTTTTGACTGAAGAGGAGTTTTAAGGGCAATCAAACCAAATGGATGTTAAATGAGGATACCGTAAACACATTCATAAAATACTATTTCTTTTTACATATGCACTGTCTTTATGGTTGCCATATACCTGAGTATTAGCATTTCTGCCTCTAACTCTTACAAAATCTCAGAATGCTTTACAGTGATTAATTAATTAATTAATTATACCTCATTCTCTTGGATAGAAAACTACCTGATGGGTTCCCTCAGGCACAGAGTCCCTAACGGTTAGAAAACAAGTGGGCGGAAAAATTAAATCTTTTTCCCTCCTGCTTTACCCCCAAGTAGTGCACCACAGGGTTCAGGCTACAATATTTCATCCCAATCTGTTTGATCAGTTACCTGTGGATATCTGAGTCCATGTCACCATGGCTGCTGCTGGAAGTGTTCCAGAAATGAAGAGCAACTTCACACTCCACCAAGCGCATGGGTTTAAACTAAACAGGCATTTCACTCCTACATATTAAAGCCAAAAGGAATTTGGAGGTAAACTAAAATTTAATTTCTTAAAGAACTGGTAATTTCTCAATAAATTTGAGGTGCTTATATTTCTGAAGCACACATGAAGCTTGTATCACGTCCACGTAGTAATGGTGGTACTAATCACATTAAAGGCTACATTAGGCACCTGGACCAAACCAGTCATTCTTCTTCCATGTGTACGGTGTAAAAGAAGTAGGAACCTCCAGGCAGTGATCTATTCAGTCCTAAAACAGGTTGCTAGTTTATTGCTAGCACTAGGTGTCTAATCTATAGACAACCAACATGAAGTGAGCTTAATGCCTTCCTAAACAGTCAGCTACTGCTGTATTGCAAGTCTTACCCAAATTAAATCAGTTTCTTTTAATACCAAGTCAACCAGACCACTTTTTTCAAGCCCAAATAAACATCTCCAGTAACAACGAAAACCTAATGTGAGAATTACCAACATAAACACTCATTTCAGTGTAAAAATAAATCCCTGTTTTCCAAGGCTGTTTGGCTTAAATCAAATACCCATCTAACCTTCGAACCCGCATTGGGAAGCTTCCATTCCAATGAGAGATTTAGGGATGCATGCCAACAACACACACTCTATCCCCAGTTGGCAGGAGGCTGGCAAGGATACAAAAAAACATGTTAACAATGATGCTTTTTTTCTACATATACAGTAAACCTTATGTGTATCAACACACTTGTTTAAACAGCTTTTTGAATCTGACTCACAATCCTCATGAATACATAAAAAGTTCCAGATGTTCAAATGTCCCAGGATGTACATTTTAACCAACTTTGTTCTGCATTTATAGCCTGATATGCAAAGGGGGCATATTGATTAGAATTACTGGCATAGTTACTGCTTCAGTTTTCCTGCTTCCTACTGAGTGGTGTTTGCCATGGAATGACTAGTCTTTGTGCTATTTATTCCTAGCATAGCGCTCTTGGGATCCTGGATGCTTTGGAAACTCCCTTTGTATCAGTAGCTGGAGAGCTGAAAAAGGAAGAAAGAATAAGGGGAAATAAAGCAGACTGAGACTTCACAGGTGCAGTAAAGGAGAGGTTGAGAGCAGGAAGAGAAGGAGGTAAGAGAGAAAAGCTGTTTCCCTTTCTCTACCATTTCACACAGATCAGATGATGCACAGGTCTGTGTCCAAGAAAGAGGACTGCTCAGTCACAGTTCACCATTGTCATGTCTGCTGCAAAGCCCTTCACACTGGTGCAAAGTCACTGTTTACTTTAATTCTTACTCATTATTAAATTTAAGACTCGGAATACCCTGTAGCCATTTGTGTTTATTAACAGTGAGCATGTGTGCACTGCCAGAAAACCTAAGGCCTGGGAGAAATAGAGTGCAGAATGGTACAGCTTCAGAGAAAGCCTGTTAGAAACAAAGTATCCTGGATGATTTGCATGGGCATTATCATAAAGGCCTAGCAGAGCTTAAAATAAGAGATTTTGTTACTATTTCTGACCTTGCTCACATTGATGTTATACCAGTGCCACTTTGCTGATTTCAGTTTAGTTGCTCCCAAATACAAATAAATGAAGTTTAGAAGCATTTTTCCGAAGTTACCTCATTACTCAGTTTTTAAAAATGATGAAACACTTAACTCTTGGTCCATAAAATGTTGATGGAGCCTGTGCTCCTCTGCACATAGATCTGGATCTTAGAACTTTATCCAGTTCATTTACCACAAAGACCCAAAACAGGCATCACAAAAAGCAGCAGGTACCCACCTGATGAGGTAATCCAAATGATAACATTTAAGCTACCTGACAAGTCAGCAGGCACCATCAGGACTGATAAAGAGCTCTCCAGGGACTGTATACGTATTTTACCCTGACTTTTCAGTGTACAATGCATACATGGTGATACGAGCAGGAGTTTTCCATCCCAATGCACAAGCCAGCTGCAGAGATTTTTTTTCCTTCTTGGTCCTCTGATCCATAAATTTTGCATTCCTCCCTGCAGAACAGCCTATGCTTGGTGGTAGGAACAGAGGATAAATCCCTATTTCCTTCCTTTTCCTCCTTCACACCAAATCTCAAGTTATAGAATAGCTCTTTATGCAGCAGGTACCTTCTGGGCAGGGGTATCAATATCTTCTTCAGGGCTAAATGTTTTAGTTGAACTCACTCTGGCAGGGTTAGGAACAATCTCTGCAAGTCTGGCTTTTGGGGAGCTGACACCATGAGTCAGGCAGGTTGTTAGCTCAGCAGAGACACACACAGCTCAGTATTATTTAGAGCTAAATAAGAAGCATGCGGTGGGAAGGTGGTAGGAGCCACACAAATTTGGATAAACTTTGGATGCACGGAATTTTTCAGGGGCAGGAGTGGGACAAAATAACCTTCATTTGGCCTCTCAACTGAACTTCTGGAGTATCAGACTAAAATTGAATGTTAGTGTGAGCTGACAGCCTCTCTATGCTCCTCTGATGTGTTGACTATTTCCCACGAGAGGACATTTAGAGAGCCCATAGGCCTGTTGAAAACAACATTTTAGTTCCTTATCCCCTAACTGAATTTCTCCTCTTTTTATCTCTGAACGATACTTTATGTGTCTGCATTCTTGGTTTCATCCAGCACAGGACTGCAGGCAGTGCCTAAATATAAATATAGGATTTAGCTATTATCCAAATGGTGGGAATGCGGTCTCATGCCCCATGAATTTGGCTAATTGTGGCAGAGAAAGAACAGATGAAAGACAGATGAAGGAGAATACTGTAGCAATATAATTAATGCTTAAAGACTGGAGGTGCACAAAATCTTGAGCAGTTCAAAGCCTTTGGCTTTCTAATATTTAGATTAGCAATCTAACCTAATGCATCTCAAACACTAAAGCAATTTATTCAGAATGGAAATGTCAACCTGGAAGCAGAGGAAGAGTGAATTCACCTCACTGAAATTTAACCATCAGAAAGTTAGACATCTGTCTACACTATTTAATCAGCTCCTCTTATAGTCAGTGAAGAAAGATGCAAACCTCTAGAAATGGCCTAATCCATCCTTGTATAAATGAGATGAACTGCTTTCTGGAGGATCCTGTCTGCTTCCATTGACTATTGAGAGATGATCAACAGCTTAGACAACTAGCTTAGATTAGGTACCTACTGTCTAGACATTTAACATTACATGAGACTAATCTACCCCCCAGATATTCAGTATCTCTTTAGAAATCTCATGAGTGTTGTTGCAGTAACAAATACTGCTTTTTCATACTTATGCTTCCCAGAAGCAAGTTTTGATTTACTAGTGTATCTCTTTTTCTTCAACAATTCATTGTCATTCTCCTCTCCCCGTTTAAACACATGTATGTGTGTGTATATATTCATATACATATGAACTAATTGTACATGCATCTGTAATGCAGCATGCACATATTTTATGGCATTTGGTTTGGTTTGGTTTCTTATGAACAGACAAGTGGGAAAACTGACAGTCTCCGAGTTTCTGCATCTGAATTCTAGGCATGGTATATTTTTTGTGTTAGCTATTAACCACGGGACACTTCTGGAACTTAAAAGCTTTACCAAATTGTTATTAATTTTATATGCTTAAGGGTTATTTTAGAACCACAGTCTCCCTGATGCTGTAGTTGTCTTGTCTGGGATACTTCAGTCATGTTAACTTTTGAACCTGTTTCATCTTTTGTTCCAGACTTAGTCAGCTGAGGCTTTTAAGGTTCATGCTTAAAATTAACCTTTTGTCTGTTGAGTCTTATAAATGTCCTAATCTATAGCTTGTGGTTCTAACCTACAGTCAGTGACTGTCAGCTGCACAGATGAATTAATCAGTTTTTTTCAGCAGTTGAAACTAGAATAAGAAAAAAAAGAGAGAAAAAAACCCCAAAAATACATATACTGTCTGTTTATATCCTAATAATATCAGATGGATTTTTTTGCTGGAAATAAATTACCAGATAAATAGCTTGCTTGGATACTAAACAGATTAACCGTTCATGCCATTTAAAGAAAGAAAACTACTTTGTAACAGGAAAATTATTTTTCTATCTCATATCTCACCTGGTGCATTTCCCTTCCATTCTACTGATAATTTCAACATACTTTTTACGAAGAGCAATTCCAGATCCCATTATTGTTCCAAGTTCTGACATTCACATAAGAAATGAAAAACTGCCCTAACCTTCCTTCCTGTTCATAAAGTCCTGGAAGAGGTGGATAAGACCACAGAATCTCTTGACCTAGAGTACAATTTTTTCTGCATTTACATAAATCCCCCAGGCAGGCAGGAAGAGACAATATTTCAAACCCAATCCCAAATATATCATTTGGAGCGGTTATCTCATAATTACAGAGCTGCTGCCAATTAGCAAAAAGAGAAACCTGTAGAATAATTTTCTGCTGTTATATACGGAGGAAGGGATGGGACTAATGGGCTTTAACATATATTGTATGTAGATACAGAGTTCTGAACTACAACAGGCAGTCCCACAGAGTGACCAATGACTTCTTTGCCTGGAGGTACACATACCCTGTACGCATCGATCGAAACACCTTTTCCTCTTGAAGATGTTTTCTGTTGTGGGACAACCATTGCTGCCACGGTGATTTAATAGAACAGTGCAATATTGCAGGCAATCTGAGGCACAGACTTTATTCACCCACCAAAAACGCACTGAGAATTTAGAGGTAATATAATTATCTTAGGCAGCGGATTAGTGTCCACATGCAGCAATTCCCTGGAAGCCTGATGGCTGCAGAGAAAAAAAAAGCCTTTCCTTTAACATCACCCGAAACACAGAGTCTGCAATAACAGGCATCCTCAATGTCATGTCAGTCCAGAATACAGTGAGATGAAGAGGATTACCTTTGGGCCATCTGCAGCTCCCACTGAGAAACTTCCTCTTAAGATATCTCAAGTTCTCCATTGCCTCACCCATGGATCGAACTTTGTGATTTACAATCATTACTACCTCATGTCTTATTCTTGAGGGTTTCTAACCCACTCATTTGCTTGTCTGCACACATGCTTACTTTGGTTTGTGGCACTGATAAGAACACAGGCTGCTCAAGTCTTTTACACGTGAACACGAGGCCAAGAAGAGGAGAGCATGGGGCAGGAAGCAAAACTGAAGAACTCTTCCACCTTCATGATATTTATGAACCAGACATGTCTTGCAGTATCTCTTTAAATAAAGAACCTTTAGAGTATCTTTTGCAAGTTAAAAATTGAGTCTATTTTTTTCCACTTTAGCATCACACCATGTGGCCAGATAAAAGGTCAAAGGTTCCTTTGGAAAAGTGATTACTAGCCTTTGGCCAACCAAATGTGTAAAGTAGTGGTATAAAAAGTATAAAAGGTCCACTCATCACCTCTCAGGCTCAGAGATGAGGAAGACATTTCTCAAAGCATGGCTGTGTCTGCAGCAGGTTACAAGTGAAGCTGTCATAAGTATAGGATGTTTCCCATTCCATGTGCCTTGTTAGTCGCTCCAGTGCAGACTCCTTATAGAGTCCTTGTGTGTTCTTATATCACAAGTATGCAAGGACATGGGCTCTTGCTTTGCATAGAGATTCAGTGTCATAAGGATGAGCAAATGTAACCTTCAGTGTCACCTCAAGGCCAATGTGAATGAACAATACAAATTATCAACACTTACTGTATGAGATCCCTAATGTAGAAGAAGTACCATGTCACCACTGCTTGACAGTCAAATTACTTACATGCCAGTCCCAGAGGACTTGAAATGAGCTGGATCTCTGGATATGGTTGGGTAAGAGATGGGCAAACTCTATATTTTCTTGGAAACTACAGAGTGTATAACTAAGTAGGTACCTTCTTGTGATGAGTTTAACACCATATCCAGTACAAACTTGATTACTGCAAATATGTCAAAGCAGGGAGGATAAAAGACTCCTGCCCATTAGCCCTCCCTAACTAAAGAAAGTTCATCTGTGGATGTTTCCAACCTGACCAAGAGTGACGGGGTTTTTACTTACAAGTTCACTGTCTCTATGTGATTATAATCAGAATTTGATTTGGTTACTTCCACCAAATCCTCTTTTTCCACATATATTCTACAAGGAAAGCTATTTACACACAGGGATAATAAAATCATGCCTTTGAAAGAGATCCTATGATGCACTGATTCTGACCCATCTCAAATGACAAGGGTGGCTCCTCCTCTACAAATCTTTAAGGAACATGCTGTGTTGCTTTAAGAGGACAGCAATGTGAGTCAATTACTTTGCAGTGGACAGGACTGAAGAAATTAAGACTAAGCCCTGTTCCTACTGAAATCAATTAGATTTTTGCTACTGACTGAAATGAAAGCTGAATCAGACTTTATAACTACTTCTCTGAGTACTTTAATAGCTAACTGTGCTTTTATATTGTCTGTATTTAAATGGTTTATTCATTTAACAACATCCTTTCTCCTTCATTTATGTTACAAATAAACAGAAATTCTTGAGTTGAAGCCTAAAAAGGAAAAAAAATGTAAATATTTGCAACAGTAATAACTAAAAAATAGGATTCACCTCTGGCCCTGCATTTGTTAAGGACAAATTGGGTCCAGTAATTTTTATTGCACTCACTGTAAAAGAGACCACACACTAGCTTCTTTTACAAATGTTTTATCAGGGATTTAAATACATTTCTGTGGTTCCTAGGACCTGTAGCACCTTAGGATGTTCAAAGAGTGTCTATTAAGGAAGATCACCTCTTTCCCTCCTGGTCCATTTGGAAAAAAAAATATAATTGCTGGTATGACTCCAAAGAGTTGGATACTGGAGGGATTGTCTACTGCCAACCTGCCACCAGAAAGTGTGAAAGTGTCTGCTTTTGCATCAAAGTCACCCAGATGAAGAATAATATGCCCCATATGGGTACTGATATGACGAGATTGTGCCATTTGGGCCTAGCGCCAAGTAAGTGGGGCCAAGCTGTCTGCTGTGGAGAATGGACTTATAACTCCTTATGTTAGGAATATCGTTTGAGTTTTCTACTGTTTCAGTCTTTTTTTTTTTTAAGATATTCAGGAAGCATCACCAGAATGGACACAACCTGACATACGTTTCTTCTTTCTTGTGAAGCTTTTCCGATGTCTTTTCCACATCTCCAAGCAAAATGACAGTTGGCTAAATGCCATCCTGAATTTCTCTAAATAGGATATGAAAGCAAAGAAAAACATAAAATGGAGGGGAAAATAAGAAAGAAGAGCAATGAAAATGAGGAAATTGAGACATACAGTAATATAATTAACAAACCAGGAGAATATTAGGAAATTACTAGGACAACTTGTATTTTTTCACATTTCATTTCAAGTTAGTAGAAAGAATGGAGGAACCAAGATGGAAAGGCCAAGAAATTCCTGCTGCTGACCTTACTCTCTCCTGTCCTCAGATCCAGGCCACACAATCTCTTGGGTCCACTGCATCATATTGCTCTGCCACCTGGCAGAGTAATGAGTTAGTTAATGTTGGAAAGCAAGCCAGGTAGGCCTTGCTCTACACAAATGCTTAATGTTGTTGTTATTATGTGAAAACTGCTGCTCTATTGATCTTATAATATAAAAAGAGAGTCTGGTACGGCTCTGGTTGGGGACATAGCCTCAGTGGTCAGGCTGAAGTCACACACATGGGGTTGTGTAGGTACTTAAAGACTCTGCCAAAGCAGAGTCCATAAACGCAATGTATGGTTTCAGACCACGGGTCGTGGCCAGCTGGTGGAATACTTGCTCATGTTTCAGCCAGTAGGTTAAACAGGGAGATTTGAGGGAATCCTGTCCCTGTTTCTAGTGAGGCTGCCAAAACTTCTGCTGCAGTTTATACCTCCAGAGATCATGGGGGAAAAAACACCTCACAAATTTTCAGCTGGTGAATGTGTCACAAAGGCCTCTCCTTGTCTCACTGCCACCATTCACACCCAGAGTTATGGTCTCTAATAACCTTTCACATGGCCTGAGATAGGCCTGGCCAATTCCCCTATTTTCCCTGTAATAAGAAAGAGCAGGAGAAACTTTGCAGTTTATGGACACAATATTCTCATTAAAGCTTCGCTGTGACTTCCAGAAGTTTTAACAAACCAGCTGGTTAATCACAATAATATCCCTCCTCCCTTCACTTTATGGAAAGATCCTGTGGTCAGGAAATATAAAACTCTCAACACGTTGACCACAGTGAGGATTACAGCCTCATGCAGTGACACTTTTCCAACTGTAGATCTTGTGTGCTGCACAAACCTCAAACAACCTCATAAACAAGTTTGAAGCAGACCTAACGCCAGGCTGGCCAAGGAGAACATCAAGAGTGATTCTGTTAATGAGGTCTGGCTGGAGCTGAAACACCTCTCCTAAGTGTGTTATTTTTAATCAAGTCATTTCCAGCTGGAACCTTTATAGAAGTGTGCAGTGATTCATTCCTTAAAATTTACACTTGAAGGCCCCAGTCTTGAGCAACTGATGTCAAGCTTTAGCAATGACGGATGGGTGTTGAATCACACACCACTGGGTGGACACCCAATCGCTTAACACACACTCATCAGACCACAATCCATGTCCTCTTATATCTCAGAGAAAAGGCTGGGAGCATGATACAAGAGATCACCTCTACAACAGATGAGGAAGTTCATAACAAATCAGAGAACTATTATTGCATTACATCACCACTGTCCTGAGGCTCACGAGTGGGGTTCTACAAGCACCCCAATGGGCCCAGCCCGGGAAGTATGCTTCGATCTGAGCAGGATGGGTGAATAACAAGTGGTGTCAGTGCCAGTTCATGACCATTTTTATTCAAAGTGTAGCTGAAGTAAGAGCTGCTTTTGCTGAGGGAAAATGAGATTTAAGGTTAGAGCCCTGCTCCTCATGAAAGATCTCAGATTCCTGTCTCCCAACAAAGTCCCTTAAACCACCAGACTATTTTAGAAAAAAATAAAAGCCTCACTCCTTTATGCTGCAGTTATGCCCCTTTGTAAAACCAGGAGTGTGGAGGGAGTATGGTTTCCCTCTGGGTATCTATTTAGCATCTTAGATCTGCCTCTATATTGCAAATGGTGGCAAGCACCAAATGTGGAGGCCACATTCAAAGATGTTCTGCTATTAGCAAAAATTATGTGTTCCTCCTACCAAAGTCTACAAATGAAAACAGAGCAACACCAAGAGGTTGCCAAAGCATCAGAATAAGGTGGATGTGGTGAGCACACCTGTGACCCTAAAGATACTGTGAAAGTTGAACTCATGTCGTAACCATTAGACCACAAAAGCTGAATCCTCCTAGGTCAAACTGAAGGGATCTCCCCAGTATTCTGTAAGTTAAATCCACTTATCCAAAGCAGCACAGTACAAGGAAAGAGGAAAGTCTACCATTACAATGGGACTGCTGAGGAAG
Source organism: Dromococcyx pavoninus (assembly GCA_033558185.1). Taxonomy (NCBI): domain Eukaryota; kingdom Metazoa; phylum Chordata; class Aves; order Cuculiformes; family Neomorphidae; genus Dromococcyx; species Dromococcyx pavoninus. The sequence goes on along the minus strand of JAUMJL010000383.1, from coordinate 106,932 downwards.
TGCAGCTCTTTATGTCTGAAGACCCTGAAGTGTTTCTTCGCATAAAATAAGTAGCAACAGTCATATTTACCAATTACCTGTACCAAATTTAGCAACTGTGTCAGATGTGGTCTTTTAGTTTATTAAGTGTGTCACTAAACATAAAAGGCAACTGATATCATCTCCTTTCAGTCCCCTGCATCCCTGTCAAGTCCATTGTGAAACAAAAACATATAAATGATGTTCATCCAGCTCTATCTAGATACTTGTGTCAGGATGGAATAAGCCAGCCACTGGGAGAAACTCTCTCTGTCCATACAGAGGAGACCTCTGAAACTTAAACAGGTGCCTATCTCATAGACAAGTAAAATTTGGTGAGGTTAACTTCAGTTCCTTAGCAAACAGCCAGAATATGGCTCCTTGTCTCCATTTATACGTGTAATAAATGAAGGATAAAACAGCTGTTGCAGCAAAGCTGAGAAAAGACTGCGTTTTTTTCCTCACTCCTGTGCCACGTCTCTACTCACTGAACCACATTGTCTCTCTAAAGGTTTTCTACTCCTGGAAATCTACTATTTCTGGATAATTGTTCCCAAGTAGTTGTTTAACTAAAGCCCCTCTGTATCCAATTTTATTCCAGAATTGTGGACCAGCTATTCTGAAGTGTCAAGAAGCCCTAAGGCACATGAAGAGGAATGTGGGCCTGTCTAAATGAGAAGCTGTTAAAAGGAAGGTGAAAATAATAGGAAACTTGCTTATACTGGTAAGTGGCAATGAGAGTGTTGCTGGTAACATCATTTTAAATCATCCTGGCACACAAACAACTAGAGCTGCAAAACTAATTTGGAGAGCAAAAGAAGGATTGAATTAATTCAACTTCTTTTTAGCTTCACACATGGTCTTCAAGGTTATAATTTATTCACTATTTGAATTCACATTCCAAAAAACTTCTTTGAGAATCTTGTTCTTAATTCTATGAGCTGGTCATTGTATACGTTTGATATATTAATATCAAGCTGGACTAATTAGTTTTGATTAGATGCATGGTTTATGAAGTGCTAGCTTTTTGCTTGATTGGATTAATTTAGTTCTTAGAAACACATTATATGTGAAAAAATATTTGAACATACCTCTGCAGCAAATATCTTCTAATAGTCATTGAAAATGCCTTGTTTGAACAAACCTTCCTGTAGTAAACTTGCAGGCTAAATGATATTTAAAAAAATAATACAGTGGTAGCATGAACACAGAAAAAAATATGTACAGTGTTTTATATGAGCAAATAGTCAATGTTTTGTAGACTAGCCCAGCACTGTTCACTATTGGGTTCATTAATTACATCCATTAATTTTGTAGTCCTTTTTCCTGGTACTGAGCACTTACTCATGCATGTTCAGCTAGAGTAAAGTCAATTAGATTGCTCGTGACTTGGAGGATACCAGTGGAAGGGCTGTCCCAGATAACAGTGCACCTTAGAAACCCCAGGCTGTGTTTTTATTCCACCCCACACACTCACCTCACTCCCCTTTCTCCAGAAACATGAGCTTGAGGATGGTTTCTTGTGGCTCTACTTTCATCACCCCGTTTTCTGAGAGCTGTCTGATCATACACAAGTTCCATCGCATACACACTCAACCACACTCACCTTCAGCTTCAATCACGTCCTCTTCCCTCCACGAACATGTACTCACTCAGACACTTTCACATTTGGTTACGTACCCATCTCCTGGCACTCACATTCAGTTATGTCCAGAGTGTTACACCCACACTTAATTACAATCACACCCTCACACTCCCCATTCAGTTACACCACAAATGCTGCCCACCTCCCCCACACTCAATTATAATCAGATGTGATTAAACCTGCAATTCTGCACCTACGGTATAATCCTTCACTGGCATTCGCATCCACTTATGTTCAACAGCCTTCACTGGGACACATGTCTGCTCGTCACATTCATGCATGCATGGAAACACCAGATTTCTTTCATCCTGACAGCAGTGTTCTTCAGTTTTTCTTTCAGCAACACAAATAATACCCACTTCTTGCTAAGGAACACAAAGATCTAGTGTTCTGGTGGAAAGTTGTCTTGAAAATCACTTTGGATACTTATTTTGTACCTCCTGAAGAATGCGTGAGGTGATTGGTTTTATTTTAGCAGGAATTAAAATTAAGATGTCATATCACAAAATGCTGGGCACTTGAAACAAAAGATAGTTCCTACCCTAAAGAGGTTAGGACTGTGTCTATCTTTCAGCTGGAGAAAGTGAGTTTCTTATAGAATCATAGAATGATTTGTGTTGGAAGGGACCTTAAAGTCCATCCAGTTTCAACCTGCCTGCCATGGGCAGGGACACTTTCCACTTCATCAGGTTGCTCAAAGCCTCATCCAGCCTGGCCTTGAACACCTCCAGGGATGGGACATCCATGACTTCTCTGAGCAACCTGGGCCAGTGCCTCACCACCCTCGCAGTAAAAAAAATTCTTCCTAATGTCTAGACTAGATCTCCCCTCTTTCAGCTTAAAACCATTCCCTCTCATCCTACCACTGCAACCCCTGATAAAGAGCCCCTCCCCATCTTTGCTGTAGGCAAATGGAAGAATATAAAGGTCAACTACTCAATCCCCTGTTGCATTTATGGAGAAGTTGTGCACGAAAATTACTGATGTTCCCTAACACATGGCCAGCCACTCACCACTAGAGTGTCTTGCTGTTCAAGCAGTCAGCAGTCATCTGACACAACCTGTATGTATCTTCTTTTCTGCAGGACTGCACGGCCATCTTTTGCAGTTTGGTAATGGTCATGTGAAGGTGAAATCCTTCTTCTCCTCCTAAAGTCAGCAAAAAGGTTGTTTCAGTGACTGTGGACCTATGGTCTTCCTGATAATAAGACCTACCTTAGCGGTATGTGAAGCCCACACAAATTCTAACAAAAAATCTGGTCTGCTGTGGGACTGTTTTCACTGGATATGTTTGATTCCAGGAACACTAATGATAGGCATGAAAATTAAAGAATGATGAGAAAAAAAAAGGTAGAAAAAAAGTTTTTCATAGACACTTTAGAGGCATGAACAGGGCAAATGTCATCTGTACCAATCCTTGTGCATCCACATGCACAGACACCTTATTATTTTCTTCTGTATTTAAACCCCACAGTCAGTTTAAACTAGACTTGAGAGGAAGCCCTGATAATCTAAAATTATTTCTAAAGCAGGTTTTGATTTAGAGAGATAAGGCAGAGCTCTGACTAAGAAGCCAGATCTCCAATCCCATATTCCTTACAGAGGCCTGGACTTGGGATTTTTTAATCAAGACATAAAATTCCAGTGAAATTCACACCAGTTCTTTTAGAAATAACAGCAGAAAGGGGGAGGTGGGAGGGAGAAGAGAAGAAAAAACCCACCATTAAAATCACCCAAACCTGAAAAAAAAATACCCAGCAGGATGAGACAGAGCCTATGGATAAGTGTCTGCCACCACAATAGAATACACATGGCCTGTTCAAAGATGCCTTTGCAGGGAGTCAGGCTACAAATAAAAAAAGACATGTGGTGTGGGGTTGAATTGGCCACTTTTTTATTAAATAAACAATTGATCCAAATCAAGTAACTCTAAATCATTTAGGAGGTCTTTGTTGGTCCTGACCAGAACTAATACGTGCAGATAACCTGGTGTTGGTCTTATAATTATCATTCCCTGCACGGCTACCACCCATCAGAAATCCTGCTTCTGTGTATCTCAGAGAAGCAGGAGAGAAGATGAGAGAGAAGATAGGAAGGGACACAAACAGAAAGAAAAATCTCTTTTCATCATCTAAGCATCTTAAGCAGTGCCTGAGTCTGAACAGATACAAATGACAAAGTCGAGGGGAGATGGACGGAAGGAAGGGACCAGTCTCAGTATTATGGGGATGGCACCCCCATTCTGTGCCTACCACCATGTGTTGTGCCCAGTGTTACATGCAGGGGGGATTAAAATGCCATGACTGTTCCTGCCATAATTCTTGACAAAGTCAACAGAAGGTGGTCAGAAAACTAAGAAGAGCAAAATGTATCCTCCCATTTGTCCACCAAAAGAATAAAAGCCACTTTTTGGAAAATGTAATTTGACCCTGATGTAACTGAGTTAACGTCTGTGAGTTTCTGCCACACGGAAGGGAAGGATTAGGGCCAAAAAAAAGCGAACATTTGAGTTCAAAGGAGTGAAAAGCAGGATGATGACATTAAATGTTACTATTAGATCGTTTGTTACTAGCATGAAAACAGTTTTGAATGGGTGTCACTTTCTAGGAGGTATATTCTTATCAGCTGGTGATCAGTCGGTGCCCAGAGATGAAGGTGGTGTCAAAATACGAAAATACCTTCAGAGTAGTTTTTTGGAGACTTGATACTGATAGACTAGTCCCAGCCTGAGGGTCCTTCAGGATTGCAGCAGAGTTCCTGTGGCACCATTGGCATCCCAGTGCTCAGTCAAACTTCTCTTGTTAGTTAGTTGTTGTGGTTTTACACCCAAAATAATCTACATCTGATATTTGTAGCAAGTTCATTTACTAATGAGTAAAGGAAGGGAGAAAAAGCAAGCATCATAATGTGTCATTATTAACACCAAAATGATAACCAGGATAAAGCAGAGAGAAACTTTGCAATAAAAATTAAGATTTTGGTTTTACACCTGTCAAAAAATCTTGTGGGGAAAAGGAAATAACAACAACAATAAACACAGGCGCAACAAAAATGTGGGATCCCAATGCCTGTGCCCACAGTGAGGATAAAAAATGCAAAGCCTGGGCCACCTCGCCTTTAATTTCCTAACTGCTGTTTTGTAAGGCTGTGTCATGCTTCTCAGTTCAAACACGCTTTGGCTCTTTATTATTCATGGGCCTTTTTCTCAGTCAGTGGTGTTGAATAATAAAACAGCCCAGGATCAAATGGGCCAATTCTCCACGCCTGACACCAACTGCTACTGTTCGCTGGGCTCTGCCAAGCGTTGCCTCTGATAATGAGTGGGATTTGGTTAAACAGTAAATTAATGAATAATGAAATATCCAGGTTGATCAGTTAGAGAGCACGCTTGCTTTGCCCCCGGCCAAATGCCTGGGGCAGAAATTACTCTCAAACGGCACTTGCCTGTGTGCTGGGCTGGATAACTATTTAACAGCCTATTGCTTGACAGGATGTTGGGAAGGAGGCGAGGGGAAAGGGGGGGAGATTGGGGAAGCAAAGCGGCCAGGGCAATCTCCTTATCACCCTTCACGGAGAGGAGAAAGGACCGGTTTGGGGCCGTGCAGACCTCACTGGGAGGGGGAGAGCTTTGCAGAGCAGAAGGAGCTCGGTATCAGGCTGAGGGAAGGATGAGTTCCCTCCTAGGTCTTCCTCTCTCCTCTTCCAACTTCAGCAGGGGATTATCTTGACCCTGGCTATCACTGGGAATGACTCAAGTTTTCTCCCCCTACGCCCCTTGCGTGAGCCTTGTCCGAGCGTGTTTCTGGGTGAAGACCATCCCACCTGGCAGGTGCTGTAGTCCAGACTGCAGAAAGAGCCTCCCGGAGCAGTGTGCCGGGTGTCCTGGGCACATGGAAGAGCCTGTGAAAAGCTTTCTGCACGGGATGAGGCAACCGCGTATAAACAGGGAGAGCTGGAGAAAGCAATGCAGCAAGAAGAAAACAACCTCCGTACCCTTCATTTTCTGCACCGGGAGAGACAAGTAGCTGTAAAATATGTCCCGCAGGTCAAGAACACAAGATCACAGATGTACACAAACACACAACCATGATTTCTGCAACTTGAGGAGGGGGAAAAGCCCTACTTCACTATTTACATCCATCGTCCACAGTCCCACTGTGTGTGTATTTTAGAGTGAAGTGTTTTCTCCACATTGGCGAGAAAACTTCTCTAATTATCACCTTTTATCCAGAATGGAAACTCTCTGTAACCAACTCTCCCTCCCCCCCCGCCCCCGGCTTTTGTTTCCAAACTTTACAAATAAGCCCCAACTTCCCGAGTCAAACCAGAGTAGACCGAGAGTGCGGAGAAAAAAGAGGCGGAGGAGGTGGGAAAACCGCTGTTTCCAAAATGAGAGTTTCCAAGTCGGGGCTGAGTTACTTTCTCTCTTTTCATGTCAAAGTTAAAGTTTAAAGAAAGCTGTGAGGCGTGAGAAGGAAGGAGGTCCCTGCTCCGCCTCGGCCATAGCTCTCGTCCTCCTCCAGCAGCTGCCGGGCGCGGGGAGAGCCCCCAGGCTCCGGTTGCGATTGGCAAGGTCCCAGGAAAGCAAGACTGGAGGGGTTTACACGATAATCTCCTTCGGTTTCTCAGTCTTCTTCACTCATCGGTGTTCGTGAGTGTAAGGATGAGCAGCGGGAGAGCAGGCGGCTCTGTGGGACAGGTTAAAGCCGATGTTTATTTTACTCGTCAAACAAAATCTCCCACATTCACTGCCAAGAGTTAAGATAAAAATACAGAACTTTTCGTTCTAAAATATTTCACCTCCTTACTTCCTGCTCGTGTTATTCCAACTTTAAATGGATTTTTTAAATCCAGCCTAGTTCCGTGAAATGTTTTACCTGAAATTGCTTCCTAGCCCCATTCGCAGTTCTTCCACCACCACCCCTTCCCATTGTTACCAGTTATTGTACTATGATTTTCTATACAGAGCTGGAAAGAAAGCTCTTTTCCCCCCTTCCCCCAGCCAAAATAGGGTCCATTCTGAACTGAAATAAAGTAGCATCAGAGTGTAGGGGAGAACAGGACTCTTCCCGATGGTTGCTCACAGCTCTTGGGAAGAGCCGAACAGCTTTGCAGGCAACGACAGCTTTCAGTTGTCACCGAGAATTTTGCAGGAACAAAATCTGTCAGGTGATACTCTGTGCACCAAGAGCGAGATAAACTGTCGTTAGTGCTGGTTTCACAAGGCAAAAGAATTCCTTTACCTTCCTGTACTTAAAGGATTTTTTACAAGGAAGAGAAATGTCCATAAGCATTTCATTCACCTTGGCGTTTTAAGCAGGAAAACTATGTATATAATGGTAATTGTACCCAATTTTCTTTGTAAATCTCAACATGGACTAATTTATCACCTGAAAAGAGCCAAACGTTTCTGCTTTTTACTCCTCGCGACCTGAGGAAATCATGCCCATCGCGTGTTGTCAGAAGATGACGGCTACTCTGCGCACCACTCTTTATTGAATAGGACCCATAATCACCGGCACAGCACCTCCGCACGCTGGGAACTGCACCGGGCAGAGCTCAGGACAGTGCTTGTCTTTGCTTTAAAAACGCCTCTTCAAGTGTTACGCCTTTTCTTTTTCTCTATATTGGGTTTGTTGGGGGTTTTTCGGTTGTAAGGATTTTTTCATTTGCCCTGCTGAGGCAGATTCAGGATGAGGAGGTGGTAAAAAGGATTATTGTCTCTGAATATTTGGATGAGAAATGCACACGCAAAGACACATACACTCCTTTAATTGTAATGTCTTTTGGAGGAAGCTCCAAAGTAATTCTGGGGATTTCGTAATTAGTGAGATGATGGTTTTACTCAGCTTCGTATTAAGGAGAGAGTATAGAAAGACTCTTAACTCTTATAAACCAACAGAGATTTCCTCCTCCCTCCCCAGAAAACGAGAGACAAGGAGACTCGCTGGAAGGGAAACTGGGTGGCCGCTGCCCCGCGGCACCAAATCGGTCCAGGGGTCCGTGGGATGACCGGGAAGCAGAGCCCTGTGCACTGGTTGGAGTCTATTGCAATGGTTTTTACTCCAAAGGCTAAAATTAGTAGCATTTTTTCCTCCCATAACTCATAAAAGTCAGTTGTACTGTGTGAATGGGACCGGCCCCGCACTACGAAGAGGAGCGACGCACAGTTGTGGCACGACGTGTAACACAATGTCCTGGTACAGCTGTGCACGTACACGGACACATGTTCAGCTACGGGGAAAAAATATGTGTGGATGCCTGTTTACGAGAGAGACAGAGAAAACAAAGGAATTCAGTAAATATATTGGTATTGGGGATTATTTAAGACATTTGACTAGTTCAATCATAGGGACACCAGATGTTATTTGTGAGGTCTCATATAAATGTGGGCCGTACCACGCAGGTGGGGAGGGGGAAAGGGGAGAGGGAAAGCAAAAGGAAGAAAGGAAAGTTCACCCCAAAGGGAAAAAAAAAAGGACAAAAAAATTATGATTGTATAAATTAAGGTGAAGTTTTGTAATGGAAGCTAGAACCACCTAGAGTTTAAAAGAAGAGAGACTAAGGCAAGGCAGGAGAGACGGAGAGAAGGTACCCGCTGGTCGTGACTGGGAGAACAGATTATAAGAGCAGAGTAGTGGGGAGGGGAAGTTTTGATGAGCTAGGTTACTGCCATTCTTCATTTATTTTTAACCTTAGCTGTGGAGAAGCTAGAAGAGGAGAAAGACCGGGAGAGAGAGAGGGAGAGAGAGAGAGAGAGAGAGAGAGAGAGAGAGAGAGAGATGGAGAGAGGAGGGAAGGAAGGAAGCAGGGAAGGAAGGAAGGAAGGAAGGAAGGAGGGAAGGAGGGAAGGAAGGAGGGAGGGAAGGAAGGAAGGAAGGAGGGAGTGAAGGAGGGAGTGAAGGAGGGAAGGAAGGAGGGAGGGAAGGAGGGAGGGAAGGAAGGAAGGAAGGAAGGAAGGAAGGAAGGAAGGAAGGAAGGAAGGAAGGAAGGAAGGAAGGAAGGAAGGAAGGAAGGAAGGAAGGAAGGAAGGAAGGAAGGAAGGAAGGAAGGAAGGAAGGAAGGAAGGAAGGAAGGAAGGAAGGAAGGAAGGAAGGAAGGAAGGAAGGAAGGAAAAGGAAAATCTGATCTTTACTTTTTGAAGACCTTTGGGAAAATGCAGTGGAACAGAGAAGAACAAGAGTATTCCTTCTTTCCTGACACTGCTGGTGTACAAGCCCACTCCAATCTCCGGAGGCTGCAGGCCAGTGGGAGTGGGAGGACAGCCCTGTCTGGGGAGGCAGGGCACACCGGTAGGATCTCGGGGCAGCTAACTGTACTTTATTATAAATAGATACATATATATGCCTTGAATTTACAACCTTGATACTGTCACCAGGAGCCTGGGAAACAGGGTGAGCCCTTCTACGTCTCGTTGGGTGCCATTTTAAAGGGAGCCCTCGGTCTGCAAAAGCCAGTAATTCTGCTGAGTTAAGAAAGAGGTTTCCCTGATACATTTCTTTTTTAATCCCCTTTTTACATAACGGTTGCACATTTCTTGGACAACAAAGAAACTTCCTGATCCCCCCGTCCCCCAAATAACCCTCCCAGACTCTGCTGGGAAGTGGATGAGCCGTTTTGAAAGGTTTCACGCAAAACATATGCTCTACAAAAAAAAATATCATTGGTGCGATTAAAACAAAAGAAAACAAAACAAACTAAAAAGACATGGCAACATGGCATGCAGTCTGGCTTTTAGAAATCATCTTCAGCGTCACTGGTGTTCCCAGCACTCCCTGCCCGCTGGCATCCTTCACAACACCTGCCCGCAGCTGGGTCAAAGATTTTGGGGAGGGAAGGTTTGAGAGGTCCCCACTTCGCGCCCTCCAAAGCCCTGGTAAAAAGGAGGAAAGAGGGGGATTCCCTTTTCTCCTTTGCTCGCAGCTCCACCTCGTTTTCCCCCTACTCGGCCCCGGTCGCTGCTGTCCCCGTCACCCCTCACCCACCCACCCGCTCCCTCCATCACGGGCCCCCCAAACTTGCTTCGGGCGTTTTTGCCATCACACCACGGAGAGAAAGTAGGTCACGGCTGAGTCCAAGCCTGGCTGAAGCCGAGGCAGCCGAGCCTCGAAAGCTTTCCCGTAAAACACACGTTAGGGTCGTCTTTTGCAAGGTTTTTTTTTTCTTTTTTTTTTTTTATTATGATGATGATGATTTATTTTGGACACCTTGGGCGATCAGCTGAGTCGGTTCCTGTAGTCCAAGCTGGAAGGAGAGGGAGAAGGGAGGTAGTTTGGGAGATGGAGGTGGGGATGGGTTTATTTTTTTGCTTTTCTCCCACCCATCTCCAAGAGAATAATTAAGTTGCAAAAAACGATCTAGTGCCTATTACGGCTCCTGCATCTCTCGTCTGCCCTCTTAAACTACCGCTCTCTCTAAAAACTAACAGACAAAACTCAACCTAGCGAACTCTTCAAAGCGGGTATTTAACTAAAATAGTTCACCGCAGTAAATGCGGTGCTTTAAACCGGTTTCCACCCTCAGGGCTCTGTTTTGTGTTTCTTTTCAGGGTGACTGTACGGAGGGTTAAACTGACAGTCCTTTCCAGCCTTTGATTTACAGGAAAAAAATATGGTGCTTTCTATAATAACACTGAAAAAAAAAAATCCTGAGGCCCTAATCTACTCCCCCTCCTTCATCACTCAATTGCGGGGTAAATCCCGAGTCACTTCGGAGTGGCTCCGGGTTAGCCTCGGGGATCCCGATCTCCTCCCAGCTCTTCTTCACACATATCGATTGCAAATCCAAATAAAGCTGATTTGGGGACAGAGGGGAGGGAAAAGAGAGAAAGAAGTTGTTTGGTTGGAATATTTCCTTTTGCTAATTACTGGTGCTGCAACTGTAGATCTAAAGGTAGAAAATAATCCCGCGTTGTGAATACGAACATCACTCCCGATCCGGATATAAGAGAATGTATATACATACACACACTCACATCCACGTACACAGAAGAGAAACAGAAACGGTAACACTGCGAGCGGGGGAGGGAAATCGTTTTTGAAGGCTTACATAACATTTTCTTTTAATGGCTAATACTTTGTAAAGGAAAAGAAGATTTACTCCTAATTCAGCTGGAAAAGCAAAATAAAACGAAAGTTCACGTTAATATGACATGAGGTTTATTATAGGTCTGCTTAGAATGAAGAGGTAAGAGTGGTAAAAATATGGACACTTTTGAGTCAGACAGAAATAAAATACCAACATTTCTGAGAAGCAATATTTATTGTCTTTTTTTTTTTAATGTAGAGACATGTCCTGAATTTCCCAAAAGCCTAGATTGGGAAAATAAAGACTTCTTGGCATTATAAGTAAATCCGTCTGCAGAATCGAAGCAGCACCAACATTCAAAAAAACTGAAGAGGAAAATACAACAAAACACAACAATCTCTTTTTTTATTCTTATTATTTATGTAAATCAGGTCATCACTGGACAAGAAACCAATTTCTACCCATTACCATAACAGCTTGTCTATAAAGAACAGAAAAGATTCAGATAGGATACTATCTAGTCAAGCGGGATATTTTTTTGTTGGTTTTGTTTTTTTCTTTTTTGTCTGTTTTTTTTTTTACTTTTTGTTTTTAAATTCCCCCACCCATTCACAGAGGTATAGATTCACAGATAAATAACCCAAAAACTACTTGTTCGCCATATTTACACGTTCCCATTAAATTAAGCATAAATAAATATATACAAACTCAATACTGAATGCCCCTCCACATTTCTTCTAAGGAAGAGTTGATAAAATGTTATTTCTCACTGCATGGTCAGATTTTTCTAGAAGAGGAGGTGAAAGAGATTGTTTGGGCATAAAAGGAGAAATTTTCCTTTTCTTTAATCTTTCCAGGTTTTCATTCCCTTTTTCAGAGCTTTGCATTTGTTTGGGTCTTTTCCTTTATTTCTCGCTGGCACACAATGATTCATCTCTCTTGAAATATTCGGACGTTTGCCAGTGTGTTTGGGGATATTTGCTTTTACTTTTTCCCTTTGTATAAGAAAATATACTATTCATAAAAAGCCTACAGTCTCTCTCACACAGGGAAGCTGGAGGGGAGGGAGAGTTTGGCCGGATCGATCTGGCAATGCTTACGGCAGCTGAAACGAGCACCAAATTCTCCAAGAAACGTATTAAACCAGAGCCGAATAGGTCTGTGTGATAAACCAGCCAGAAAGAGATGAGCAGGGGAAGGGAATAAGCCCTTTGGGCACAGCTAAAGGTCTTAAAACCATCCTCTCCCCGCACCTCCCTCCCAGCCCCAAATGCAAATTTGGGGATTTTAGGGGAGGTTGATCTGGGATGCAAAGGGACTTGAAACAGCTTCTCACAGAGAATTTCTGTTAGGTGGGACAAGACACGACCCGATTTTAAAGAAATCATTGGGTTGTAAAAGGATTCCCATAAAATTGTCTTCTTGTTTCCTTCACACTTTGTGTGAATAACAACCAGGATAAAAAAAAGTCAGGGAACATAGGAAAACAAAGATCTTTCCAACGGAAAATAGACAGTTCTTATTAAAAAAAACAAGTGAGACTAAGAATGAAACAAAAGTTACAGCAACCCACCTCTTTGGTTTGAAAACAAACTTTTCATGGTCTTTCCTCAAACTTTTCCCTTGAGTTAAAAAGCAAAGCTGCCATGTTAATCCTGCTGTTTATTGATTTATGATCCCGAGGAAACCAAATCTTTTAATAACTCAATTATCAGATAAACATCTGAGGTGCCTCGCCAACACAAGTAGTCGGGCTGGGAAAATGCAGGGAAGCCAGAAGAAACCTTCCAGAGGAAAGCTGAGTTTAGTTTTTGGGGGAGCTCAGTCTTCAGCACGGACAGGATCCACCAGACAAAGGATATTTCCCTCTGAGATCAGTGCTAGGGCATGGGGAAGAACAGTGATGGATATACTCCTGTGCCATGTCTTCTGTTTGCATCTAAATCAGAATCTTTATGGATTTTGTTTACATACTTTGGGGAGAAAATTTGGGGCATCCCACTGAAATCAATGGGAATTTTACATTAGGATTTATTTCGTCCCAGTGAAGCACAACCTAGCATTTGCAGTCTGCCTCTTTCAGTTAGAAGACACAAGGGGCAGATCCAAAGTTGCCAGGGGTCAATTGAAACTCTTCCCTCAATCTTGTCAAGGTTTGGGCCTTGGTCTATGAGACAAAACTTGTGTTTAGGGACAATTTCAGCAGCTACAGCAAGATCAGGCCCTCACTCATGGGTGACCATATGCATGTGCATGCAGATCTTTCCCCAAGAAGTTGTTAGTGGTTGCCTCTTCTCATTAACTTACAGTGGTCTTCAGGTGGGGAAGCTGAAGACTGAGAGCTAACTTGGTGTATTCCTTCTCCCAGGAGCCCCTGGGTTGAGTGATGCTGGCAGACTGGACCCATGGACTCCTCTGAAAGGCTTTTTTTTCCATAGTGCAGGCAAAACAATGCTTAACACAGTGCTCTGCTTCGATAAACAGAATATTCTCATCAGGCAGAGAAGGAAGATGTGCTTTCAGGTGGTGCCATTCATTCCTCCCCAGATAAATACACACATACTCCCTCCCTTTCTCACACATCAGTGCTGCAGCATGCCCTGTACTGGCACTTGGATTGTTCTTCCCCAGGGGCCTACTGAAACTAGGGGTTGGTTGGCAAGGAGTAGGCTTTGGAGGACCAGGGACTGCATGGGGGCTGTGTTTCAATCTGAGGGTCCCCAACCTACCGATGGGGGGATCCACGAGATCTTTACCACCCAGGGATCCACACCTTCTCTGCTGACATCCTCCAGGGCATGTTAATTACCAAACCCACTACCAGGGACCTGCCAGGGTCAAAGACTACCTCCAACTCATCCCAGCATCCCATTGAGAAGGTTGTCTGTCTCAGTTTCCCTGTTTTCTCATGTGAAATTCCCCACAGCACTCTGCCCCGGAAGAACTAAAGGTACATGAATGAGCAGCAACACCAGAGAGGTCAGTGCTCCTTAAGGCTGGATGAGTCCTGGATTTCTCCTGTGTTTTTCACACATACTTCCAACTCACAGGTAGGGAACAAGAGCCAAGACTTTCGCTTGCTGCACAAATATTTGAAAAGCAGAACAGGCCCTCAGCTGTAGCCATTTCTCAGACAGCTGAAGACACCAAGGGTGACAATCAAGAGGCTCATTTGATTTTTGTTTTAAGAAAATTTTGTTGGGGAATACAGAGAGTATTTCTAAATTATTTCTCCCCCACCATCCACTTTAGACGATATCTAGAAATGAAAACAAGAAAAAGGCTTCTCTTTTGTCTCTCTTTCTCTCCTTGTTTTCAGTTCAGGTGTGCCTGCTTGAGGGGGTGGGATTGAGTGCTGCAGCTTTAACAGGGATCTAGGGGGAGGCCTGACACCACTGGCATTTTGCCACCAACTCCAGGAGATTTTCCCACACCCAATAACTGTTCTGACATAAGCAAAAAGATGTGTTAGTGCATGAATCCTACCCCACTGAGAAACACAGGCAATTACCCAAAATGGCAGAATATAAATAGAAATTCATATCCTTACTCTTCAGCATTATTTTTACCATTGAAGACAAAGATAATTATGTTAAAAAAAAAGGAAAGAAGTCTGACTTTCCCTCCACCCACCCCCCCCAAATCATATGCATAACACATCCTGTCACACACCAAACCACCGAGAAAAACATTGGAGTTAAGAAATTTCCCCCCTGCACCAACTTGTTCTAAAGCAAGAGTCACAAGACATTTTTTACTAAAAGCTTTCTAAGAGAAACAGATTTCCTCAGACTGAGCTCAGAAATCAGGATATTCCCTGGCAAGCCCTCCCCACTCCCATCACGAGGAGCCAGCTCACATGGCAACCCTTTCCTCCCTGGGTTCAAAACCCTAGTGCCAAGCAAGCATTGTAACACTCAACACAACTCTTATTTTCTTTGCAATATTACTCCTCAACTTCAGCTTCTATTTTTTATCTCATTCAGATTATTCCCTTTGAGCTTCTTTAAAGAAGTGCACCTACAGAATTCGGAAACAACTGGCTTTGATTTGAAAAAGCAAAAAAATAAAAGTATCAGAATATCAGAATTGTGGATTTTGTTTCTCTGTACCTGATATATTGTGTAGGGATCTCTAGTCCTCTTTGAAGAAGCTCATAAGCCAAGCGGGCAAAGCTTTAGGAAACAGAAGAAAATAAAATAGTGCATACTCCTGAGAAAGAATTACATACTTATATCACTCATTTTTTGTTGTTGTTAACAGTTCTTTTAAAATGGAGGAAGATATCTCTCACACACACTACTCAAGGAAATTAAGGACTGAAACATTGGCATAGTTAGGAATATAAAACTCCCTAGAGAAAAAGAGGAGATCTCAGAAAATTAAGAAATCAGATAGTGCTGACATTTTACTGGACCTTACTTTCAAATTTTGCAACCCATTGTAGACAAGGTATTTTAGCATCAAAGGCAAGTACGAAATTACGAAGGTATGTTTGCATGCATGTATATGTGTGGCTGTACACACATATTAAATATATATGCATATATACTTTTATATATACACATATATACACAAACATACATAGGATACACATGCACCCCTATCAAGTTATGTGTGCACATACACATATGCACACAAATAGACACACACACGCCCATACACACCTGTAAACGCTGGTAATCTAAACAGAGAGTCTGTCTAGACCAGGAAAAAACAAAAAAATTCCTAAAATATAGTCAGCTAATTCAACTGAATTTCATGACTTGACACCTCTCATCTAATGGCACCTAAAGTTAAGATGCTGCCATGAATGCAGCTCCAACAGGCTGGGGTCGACGACTTCATGAGAGGTCTGTGCACTCGCCTCCCTTCCTTTCCTAGTCTAGACAGAACCAGGGTGGTGAGATGAGATGGTAAGAGCCGGTGGGAATGAGGCGATGGGGTTGCTCGGAAAGGACCACTCTGGAAGATCATTTTAGTGAGGGTGGAGACAGGATGTCATTCAAAAAAAAAATGAAATAAAATAATAGCAAGACAGACTGTGCAGCTCAAGAAATCAAAGCACTGACACCAAAAATCTTTCTGCAATTTCTTCCAATAAGTTATTCATTTCTTTCTTTTATTATTATTATTAATTATTATTATATTCCCCTCCCCCCCAAATCATTATTTAAAAAACGTGAAAGAACAGAAGTGGGAAAAAAATCCTGGTGGTTGTCTTCACATGTTCCTGGCAAGAGACTCTGAACCACTGGTCTTGCGCCATTATGCTCCTCTGATCTTAAATTATTGTCTTTCTTTTTTTATTATTTATTATTATTATTATTTTGTCCTACCTAGTAGAATTCTTCCAAAGCCAAATCCAATATTTTTAAAGCTAAAATTGAGACGGTTTTATTTTAAAAGATTATCTCTCTCTTTTCTCCTTTTATTTATTTAACTTTTTTCTTTTCCTTTCTTTCTTTCCTCTCTCTCTCTCTCTCATTTTCTGTGTTTCTCTTCCTTGTCTCCAGTTTTACTACCTGGTCCTTCGGCAGATGTGTGCCTGTTAGCAGTGTTGTTGTTCAAGAACATCTTGTCCATGCCTTTGAGAGCTTCAGTCAGGTAGTTTTGAAGGGCAGTGAGGGCAGCGCAGATAGCGGGGGCCCCAAAGCCGTGAGTGATGAGGCTGAAGTGAGTCAAGCAGCTCTGAATGCCCGGTTCCAAAATAGGGGTGGGCCGGCTGTTTCCAATGGGCGTCCTGTCCTGGGCCAAGAGATCTGTAAATTCTTTACAAAGTTGCCTGCACAAAAGAAGGAAAGGTAAAGAAAGGACAAGAGAGAGAGAAAAAAAGTGGTGGTTAAGCTCATCCCACATTTCTCCAAGACAGCCAAGGTGGAAGGATGGGGCAGGTGCAGGCCAAAGGTGATTCCAAGGCCTGGATGGGACATTTTTTCCACCTTCCTTTCCCCTAGCAGTGCTTGTGGACCAGCCATAGTGAGCCAGCAGATCCCTGGTCAGGATGATGTTCTTCAGGAGAGAGGTTTCTGCAATTGCAGAATAATACCAGGTCTGGAGATAGAAATCTCTCTGGCAACCACAAGAATGCTTCTGAAATGCTGTGAAAACCCAGCCATGCTTGGTAGCTCTGGAAATAACCAGGCTGAAAGGGAGATGTGCCATGGGTCTGCCAACAACCCATATTCCTGGAGGCCTCACCCTGGCTCAAAACAGCTCCCACCAATGCCATTCCTGGAGGAAAGCACAACCATGCACTGAGGGCTACTGGGTGGTACTAGGACACAATGCAAGGAAGGGCTAAATTGGAGTGTCTTCTGAGGCTGCTCAGGCTGGGATACCTTCTCAAGAAAGATAAGGACTTTGGGACTCCGTGCTGGCTTATTCACTGCACAAGGAGCAAAACTAGCACTTCCTCTTTTATTTTGGGGGATGGCATTGCAATTAACACATCTGAGTTGACATCTGGCTCTTGTTTGTTTGCCTGCACCTTTGAAAGAACAGATTTGATTTTTCTAATGAATTCCCATACACACACGCTTTCTTTTGCATTGCTCTAGTCCAAATGGCCTTCAAGTCAACAGGTGCCTGGGCAATGTAGGAATCCTAGGGGCTGGTGAAGTTCACAAAGGAATAGATTCTTTGAGCAGATGCCTACCCAGGGACTGGAGAAAAAAAAAGCAGGATTTTTTTTAATTTTATTTTTTTAAAAAAAGGGAAAAACCCAAAACTTTAAAAAGGTGTTCAGCTCTCATCCTTTGAAATTCTCTGAAATTCCCAGCGGGTTAAAGGTTTCAGAGGGTGGAGAAAGATAAAGGTCTACTTCTATGTATTATCCCTTAAGAAAGTGCAAGAGAGGAAACTTTGAATTTGAAGAACAAACAGTAATGAGTCCAACATTTTACATCTTCAAAGAGCAAAGCAGGGTCTGCGAGCAATTAAAGTTCTGGGACATTAATATCTTCTGACCCTGCGGAAAAGGGCAATCAAATTCCAATCACATCTAAAAAACATCTGGACAAATTTGAGCAAATGATTTTTCAACCCTCCATATATTTCTTTAAATTACACTGTCATCGGAGGCAAGTCACGTCCCAGAGCATGAAATAAATGAGAGCTGTTAGGGCTGAGGTTTTTTGCCTTTTTTCTCCTTTTTTTTTTCCTTTTTTTGCCATGTCGACGGAGATTTGTGGAGTCACACCCACTACCGAGGATCCGAGCAGACTATGAAGCATCCAGTTAGTAGCCTGAGAGGCACAGCCAAGTGTAAATCATTCAATACAGCACGTGGTTGAGCAAGTCCCAGGGGAAAGAAGATGGGTTGGGTGGACAAAATCGAGGCTCATTAGCAATAGAGTGGAGCAGTGGTGGAGCTTGTTTGTTTGTTTGTTTGCTTCTTTCTTTCTTTCTTTCGATTATTTTTAATTAAACCATATAAAAAAGGCATTGCAATTTAGAGGAAGACAAACGTGTGTGTGAGCAACAGGAGGGACAGACAGACAAGCTGTAGAAGCAAAATATAGGTTTTCGGTCCCCTTTCCATTAAGATTTTTTAACTAGGAGTGGCTTGAAACAATGTATGTTAGCTAGGACAGTCACCTACATCCTTTATAGGGGCAGTGTGCGTTGGCAGAAACCTCACTGCAGAGGGACTCAGAGGCTATAGGGTCTGCCCTGTCCAGCATCCTTCCTCCCCGTGGGGCCGTTGTAGTTTAGGAATTGGAAATTCTGCCTGCTACCAAACCGAGCTCAGAGGAAGGGTTTGAGGAGGGGAAGGATTTCCTGGGGAAGGGCAGAAGCAGGGTGGTCAACTTGGCACTCACTTTGTAGCAAGCAGCATGTTTTTCCTGGAGTGGAGGTCGCTGGGGTCCGTGTGCTGCCGGTTCAGGTACTCAGAAACAGCTTTGGCTGGGAACTCCGTTTCGCAGATGTACCCAAAATCCCGAGCTAAGTGAACGGCCTCACCTGGAGCGAATGAGAGGGGGCATTAACATCTCTCGGCAACCTGTCTTTGCTATAAAGCACTTTGTGACGGTGTGTACCCTCGCAGCTGATTATACAGAACTGTGGGAAAAGTACACACAAGCGTACACATGCATTTTCATACACACACACACAATTTCAAATGAACTGGGTCAAAAAAAAAAAAAACCAAAAACAAGGGGAAACTTAAATCCCGGAAGAAAGAAGGATCCAAACTTCCCTTACAACTGAGAAACCATTCCTGTGCCAACACACCACAACACTGTCCAAAATTTTACAGATGTGGACATAACGTTAATACTAACGTCAACTCTGTGGGATATTATATACACACTTGTTTACAAACACACGGAGAGAACTTGCATCGTTATCATAATTATGGCCACATCTGTAAAATGATGGAGATAACTGCATTTTGTACAATGGAAATCACTGTTCTGCTTTCTTACCTGACCACCATGCAACAGGAACTCCTCTACCAGGTGAAAGGATAGCAACAAACGCCAACCTTTTTCTGTGAGAAATAATAATTATTCTAAATCTAATTGTGACTTTTCCTGTCTGCCTGGTTTCAGGTTTCTCGCCTCCAGAAGTTCGTGTCATCCAACTCCTACAGATCTACTTCATGCCACAAGAACCCAGTAGCTGTATAAAGGGGGGGAAAGAGGGAAAGAGGTGGGGAACCCTCCGACTCTTTGGGGATTCCACCGGATTATAGCTCTGCCCCTCCAGAATAAAGCAATAAACCCTTTAAAGCACCGCCTGAGGGATCAGGGTGAAGATTTTCAACACGCAAAACAGATACGTCTAATAACTCCAGGACCACATTGGTTTTAACGATCAGGAGTTGCTTTCAAAAGTCATCTTCTGCTGTCCAAGGCGTCTCTCTAATCACCAGACCGCTTATTGAAGGCGAGGGCAGGCGGCTGACGCCCAGGAGTCCCCGCCGGGCAGGATCCCCCTCGGGCACCTCTCGGGTAATCCCGGCCGGGGCTGGCCGGAGCCTTTCTGCTCCCGGCGATAAATAGCAGCAACGCTAAAGGTGGCAGAAAAGAAGATATATCCCCAGCAGGTGCAGCTTCTTCCAAAAGGAGGGAGCTCTCTCAAGGCAAACTGTCGATTTGTAAGGAAATCAGGGAAGAGGAGGAGAATGTGCACCGTACTACACACTTGACATAGATTTTAGCATCACTGTACAACTTCAAACCAGCGTCTGGGAGGGGCTGATTTTTCTGTGATCAAGGAGTGAGGCTACACTAACCCGAGAGTTAAAGGGCAGCTGTCACACCCGAAATGCTTCACGCCGCCTATAGCCGACCCTGTATCCGTAACCCGCCCTGTGCTTTGCACTGTCGGCGTGACGTATGTGCGGGTACCAGGAGAAGCTTCGTTTCTATCGCCCTTGCCTTTTTTTCGAGCCTGCCTTCAGCCCTGCATGCGGTAAGGTCTTATCTCTCACATAATTCAATCAAAAGACTTGAAAAGTTAATATCTAGCACAAATGTTTATGCATGCTTATATGCAGAGAGATAAGAGGATTATTTATACGCCTCTCGGTGTGTATGTGTAATGTAGATACACATAATTCATAATTGCATCCATACTATTCCGGTTATGTTTTTTGGAGAAGGTCCAACTTCTCATAGCATAAACACTCACATATCCCAAACATGTTGGTGACTCTAATTTTTACTTTTCAATACGGTAACAATAAATCAAAGAAACACGCTCATCACCAAAATGACATTAGTTGACTTGAAATGAGCTGAAACTTCAGTCTCCCCTTTCTTCTCTCCTTCCTCAGGAAAAGCTTGTCTCTTTGTTCAGTTCTAGCCACATTAAGTTAAATTGTGCTCTGTGACTCTTGAATTGCTCTGATTTCTTTGAAAAAATAAAAATAGAAATAAAACTGTATTATTTTTCCTCATTGAGCGTCCTGTTGTGGCCATAAATAAGCTCAGGAGGAGCGAATTAGGGGAAGGATGGAGTAGGCGTGGAGTTGGAGACCACAGGCTGGAAATTAATAGCAATGAGGAATGGAACTGCCCTGCAGAATCACACACACACACACACTCATTCTCTTCACCAAGAGAATCAATGACCCCCAGTCAGTGCCTTCATTTTTGGGAATGGGATCCTTCATTATGCCAGTGTTCATCCTGACCTGCCCTGAATTTCACCTCTGCAAGGTTTTTCCATCTGATCCCGAAAGTTTAGGGGCTGGTGGTTTTTCTTTTCTTTGGCTCATGAAATGTCAGACCCGAGTTCAGAGCAGACAAGAGTGTGAAGGGAGCTGCGACCCTCGGCTTACCTTCCACCAGGGAGGTGAGTAAAGTGACATTTGCGGCCTTACGCCTGCCGGCTGGTAAATTCAAACCGATTTTTTCTAGCCTCTCTCGCAAAGATCTCCCCCCATTTTTCGATTTGGCTCTAGAATTGCAAAGAAATTAACATCGTGATTAACCCCACAGTGTTCCTGAAAGAAATGTTTAGTTTGTGCAGTCAGTGGAGCCTCGAAAGGGTTTCACTCGACGTTAAGGGCTTTGAGTGGGTTTATTTCTGCTAGGTTTTGATGATATTTATTTAATTTCTCCCAGGGGTGGGAGTGGTGACGAACCTACTTTTCTACGTATTTTATCCAGGGAAATCAAATAATGCCAGCTAGCAATAATTAATGGCCAGTGTTCTGATCTAGAAAGCTAATGGGTTCCTACTGTATGACACTAACTCGCATTGGGATGGAGCAAGGAGATGGAGCGACAGGTAGAGGAGAATTAAATGCTGAGTTATTCAATGAAAACAGACAGAATAGGAAGAAGGGAAGGGGAGGAGAACACCAAACTGAAAGGCTCGAAGGGCGAATGTGTATGCCTGTGAATAAATAGAAAAGAAGGACAGTATTTATGAAACTTCAGGAACTATTTCGCGTGTGTGAGAATGTGTTCTTGTGCGGAAAGGCAATGCTGAGAGGAAAAGTTCACCTGAAGGCAGAAGCTTATATATAGAGGGAATTGAGTGCCTGAAGGAAGATTTGAATATCTGTCGGAGGTTACTGATAAGGACAATAAAAGGATGAGTGAGCTATAGGTGGGAAATACAGAGCTATTGTTCGACCGCCCATACATATGTAAAGCCCCAGGGACGAAGCCTTGCCACCGCGAAATCAGGGAGAGTTTTAGCATCTAAGATCAGAGTCCATCACAAATATTTCCTAGTTCTTATCTAAAATTTGTTTAAGAATTAGCAGTCACACAACGAAAAGAAACCAGAAGCGACAGAGAAGCCAGACTGGCTTCCCAGTATTTTGTATAGGAATAAATTGGGCTAGATGGCAGAATCGCACGAGAGAAGCTCTCTATATTTCATCTGCTCTGAAGCAAAAGCTTGTCTGAAATTTAGATTCAAGATAGGAACTGAAGTCAGCAGCAGCCAATGATTATGGCTTGGGCCATCTCCAGATATCCATTGAAGTTCAATAATTATGTTTCTTTACCTTGTTAATTATATTTTCTACAGTGTATCTCTCAGATGTTCTCCTGTTCCATTTGTAGTTGTACAGACTGAGCAGGCAGGTTAGCATCTGTAAGTAAAAATCTCTGCTGCTCTCACTGGCAAGGATCACAGCTAAACATTGATTACAGACATTCATGTGGAACAGCATCTATTTTAGGAGACCCTAATTCTCACGTGTATTTTTGAGTGAATGACTGCATGTAGCAGGACTTTCCTCCTCCTCTCCAGACACTGAGCTGGAGCCCGTGATGTCATTACAGATTTTTTTTTCAGCAGGAAAAAAATGAAATCAAATAGCAACAATTCCATTTTAAAACACCTTAGATTAACTTTGCTACAAGAGTTGGCAAGATATTTTCTTCTCTAAGATTAGCAATTTTAAAATATGATCTGAAATTTATACAGGGGCAAATTAGTTGCATTTGTTTCTGCCTCGAAGTTTTGCTTTATTTTCCAGTCTGGTGTATAACTCACATATAGAAAATGAAGTCATCCTCTCTCACCTTTCCATTGGCTTGAGTGAACTCATATCATAATCATGACCTCTTCTTGTCCTGACCGGAGATAGATCGTTAGCTCACCTTCCTTACAGACAAGTCGTACTGACAACTCACTGTTAAGAAGTCAAAGACCTTTCTCCCTGTCAGTCTTTCCAGATGACGATTTCGGAGCTTAAATTGTTTTTGCTGGTACCTAAATGCACAGTTCTCACTTGTTATAATGGAGTGAGAACGAGGCCTCACGGTTAACCCTTGCTCCTCACTTTCCTCAGTACTGATAATGGCAACTGTTCCGAGGTCTTCAGCAAAATCCACCAGCACATTAGCGAGTGATTTGCACAAAAGTTAAAAAAACAAAGTTCTAATGACCAACTGCTACTAATTCCCCTAGCAACCTTCTCTAGATGAAGGATTGTTTCTGACATCCAAAGCTACCTGTTGATAGCTTTTCTTTAGTCAAGTACATACCTACCTTACAGGTTGCCTATTAATGCCCTGACAATTTCAGCCTTATCACAGAACCTAATGGATTTATCTAGGAAATCCCTAGGAATACTTCAGATCCTAAAACACACACAGTTCATCCTGTAGCATCTAACTGCAGCATAGCCATCATGGCATTTTATTTTGTCTATTTGCTAAGAGAGAAGTGTGATAAGAAGTAGAAAAGACAGAAAGCGTTTGCAGACACAAGAGTGAAAAAAGTTCTTGTCTCAATTCCTGCATTTTGAGATGATTTGATAGAAAATGCACGAGGCCAAATCTTTCTATAGTCTCCAAATGTTTATCTCAGTGTCTGAATACAGCATATTGTCACATTACCCTGAACGTTACACAAACATATATATGACAATAAATTCGATACATATTTGCAATCATCTTTAACATTGACCAAATATTTCTGGTGCATGTATGGATGACCCCACATAGGCACGTTCACACACTCGTCCCAACCTCTTACCTTCTAAGTACTCCTCCTAGGAGTGATGCATTCAGACACTCTGGAGGAGAAAGGCGTCTTTGAACTTCTCCCACAGTTACTTTATACTTTGAAGTTGAACTAAGCAAAGACAAGCGGCCAGGTACAGAGCAAAACACCTCTCCGGTGTTGACTGAAATTCCACCCAGGAAGCCATCTTTATTCATCATCAAAGAAGTAACAGATTTTGGAGGAACCGGAACTGGAGAAAGACAAGGGAAGAGGGGAGAGAGAAACCATCATGCCACGAAGGAGTATAGAATAACCACAGTCTCTCTGACATGCACAGCACAGCAAAATGAAAGGGAATTTTGAATTTCTGGCTACCTTCAGCAACCTAAAGGATGCTGCTCCCCCAACCTCAAGGAAACTGCTCCATGAATGATGGATGGAGAGAGAGGTGGTGCAGTACAACCTCTATATAGGGTTTGATCATTGGGAAATAAAATACATATTGGCAAGCACCTGGCAACTTTCGGGTTTGAGCCTGTGTCTCACCCAGAGCCCCCCGATGCCTTTTGTACAACGGACAGCGCCTTTCTGGAGGGGAAACAAAAAAGGAAAATTTACTTTTTTGCTAATGTTTCCATTACTGCTATGCAGAGCCAGGAATAAATTCACTAGACGAAGAGAGTAGCTGTCTTAACTAAGTATCAAGGCTGGAAGACGCAGCAACCAGAAGACAGCTCTGTTATTGCTTTGTGTTTTTATTAAGTCTGGTTTATGAAATAAAATGAGAATTTTCCTTCAGAAAAATGAACACCAGAGGGGGGGAAAAAAAAACCACAAGCCTGGTCTAGCCATGGCGTTCACCACCTCGATCATATTGTGCTGTCCATGAAGTAGTTGGAACTCTCCTGCCCCTAAATAAAGCTGGTCTAATTACTGTAATACCTATTTAAAGGTAGCTGTAGGGAGGGGAACAAAACAAAACAATCAAGTGAAACTAAACA
The DNA here is from genome assembly GCA_033558185.1 of Dromococcyx pavoninus. NCBI lineage: Eukaryota > Metazoa > Chordata > Aves > Cuculiformes > Neomorphidae > Dromococcyx > Dromococcyx pavoninus. The sequence goes on along the minus strand of JAUMJL010000383.1, from coordinate 82,314 downwards.
AAATAAAAACATGTTATTCTGTTCTTTTCTCTGTGAAACTAGCGAGGTTATTTTAAGAGCAACAAAGGGCATTATAATGAAGAAATTTCTGTAACAGTAAGCCGACAAACTCAGAAATAAACAAAAATTAGCTAAACTAAAAATGAGAGCAATTCCCCCATGACATAAATTTTGTTTACAAATAAACTTAAATAGCTCGCTCATAATTGTATGCAACTGTTATGATTTACAGCAGGTGCTCTAATCAATCAACCAATCACTTTAATTTATTGGGAACCTCGCTACATTTTCCCAGTTGTTTCATTTCTGCAAGTAATTGATAACAAACCGTACTTATGGTATGTTTTATGCAGGAGTTAATAAGAGCTGACAGCTGCTGCTGCTGCTTCCTCTCGGAATCGCAGCAACACGCGTTTTCCTTATAGAAAATACACTCCAAAACTGAGGGTTTGTTGGTGGTAGAGTCCGGGCATGTTTCAGAGGAGAAGACTAATTGATAACACACCCTCGTCGAGCAGATACTACTTCACAGTCTCCCGTTTCCACTCAATCAATTGCAAAACCAATTCGGCAAATAACAGGGTTCTATTATGCACATATGCCAGCTATTTAGGTAGTTATAATACATGTCAGTTAAGTCATAAAACCCCTGTTTATTTGCAACATATCTGAAGAATCAAACCATTAGTGTTGAGGGGGTATTTAAGTCGTCTGGAGCTGCTAAACAATAAGATCGGGTATCCTAATATATTACCAAGTGCTAACTACTGGGCAATTGCCAATTTTATAACCTCAGTGTACGGAATAGACACAACTGTGTTTCACTGTTTTTATTACAGATCATTTCCTACTGCCAGACCAGACCCCCACAATAAAAGCCCTGTAACAGCTAAAAACCAAAAGGCATGTCGATTTGAGATATACATATTGCTTCATATGCCTTGTATATAGTGTCCAGTATAAACAAATTATTTCGAGTGGCTTTACTCCAGGGAATCGGAAAGTGAAATGGATTCCTATTTCTCTATTATTTTTAGTTAGGCACTTTATGCAGCTCATAAAGGCTGTTTCAAACAGTTTGAGAACGGCACAGAAACAGTTATAAAAGACTTAGAGGTCTGTTCCTGCTTTCTTTGCTATTAATAGGATTATTTTCCCCATTGATTCTACAGGAAAAGACTCTTTCGGGATATCAGAGGTAGTACTGGATGAGAAAAAAAGAAATTGTATATCTCTCTCTTCTCCCATTATACACAGATCTGTCAGTTAATGCACGATGTTCTGCAACGTCATTGGAGAGAAGCATCAAGAAAAAGTTTTTTTAAAAAAAGTTACATTAAAGCCAGACAAATCTTCATGAGTGGCATTTTTTTCCTTTGGACAAACACACGGGCTCAGTGGTTCGGCTACACCTTTACAGTGGCTATATTTAGTGACCAGTTTATCAGGTCACTGTCCAGTGAACTGAGAAATTAAACAAGAGGCAGCAATTCCACGACCATCTGATCTTAGTCCAAACTCACTAAAGAGAGAGAGGGACCCGTGCAATGCTTAAATGTACCTCACCTCACTCGCTTTGGCCTTTTGGAGCACTCATTACATTAGTTAACCTTTGAAATATAGATTTTCACGTGCTCAGGATTTTTTTTTCTTGCAAATTGCTTTTGGAAAGCAGGCTGGCTCCCTTCCCAGCTATGCTGAGAGCTCCTCAGCTTTTGTTCCTAGCACTACCTCCCTGAAAAGGACGGTATGAACCTACCCGTCAGTTGGAGTTTAATAACTCTAAACCCATTTTCGAAGCTTACCAGGCGGTGTAAGCATATCTATTGCAATTTCATAGCTTCAGAGAGATGTGTTCTATCTAGACTCTGTATCTTCTGTAAATTACCTAATGCTGCCTCAAAAAAGTGTTTGCCATGGAATGAATTATCTCTATCTATATCATATCTATATGTTTATCATGGCTATAACTTTTCAGATATAGCCTAAACATTACCAGAGATAACATAACGTGGAGGTTTTAGTGGGTGAGATCTACGTGTCCATGTGTGCAGCTGAATGTATGTAAATAAACTGTAGAACACTGTATATTTGTAGTCGATGTCAACTTTCCCAGTCTACTAGGGATTACCATAACTGCTGAAATAATACAGAATGCGACACATGGATATGCCCAGCATCCCCATCACTTCTGCTTTAATTTTATCACATTATTTCTTTCTATCCTCAGCAGAAACTGCTCATATTTTCTTTCACTTCCAAACTCTTTTTGTTGTGTGTGAGAAAGCTTTCACAGATACATAATGCCCCCTTCCAAAACCTCTCCATTCTCTTTCCTTCTTTCTTCTTTATCTCCACCCCTTTCTCCTTATCTATCACTTTCTCTCCCTCTTTATTTTCTTTCTCTCTCTCAGCAGAAACTGCCCATATTTTCTTTCACTTCCAAACTCTTTTTGTTGTGTGTGAGAAAGCTTTCACAGATACATAATGCCCCCTTCCAAAACCTCTCCATTCTCTTTCCTTCTTTCTTCTTTATCTTCACCCCTTTCTCCTTATCTATCACTTTCTCTCCCTCTTTATTTTCTTTCTCTCTCTTTCTCTTCCTGTGGTTACTTCCAGCCTCTTTGTCATTTCTCCCCCTTCCATTTCTCTTCAGCTTATCAATAAACCGGGAGAGCAACAGTAGCCGCTTGATTTGTTAGTAATTATAAGCATACTGTTCCTGCAAACGGGATCTCTAGATGAGTGAGATCGCTTTAAAACGACAGCAGGAAATGGTGGGGAAATGGAGCATGGCGAAACTCAGCGTGAAGCTTTCAGTTCTTTACATGTTTACAATTTTCTGTGCATACATTAAGTCTTAAGGGTTTTTTTTTTTCTTGGTGGTGGTGGTTCTCTGTTGGGTTGCTTTCCACAGACGCGTGAGAATACGCACAAGTGCACACAGACAAGAGGAAATGGAATTAAGTGGGCACCCTAACAACACTGAAAATAAGCATATAAATATAATTAGGTCTTAAAATATCTGAATAAGGAGGCTTTAAGCTATGGATATCGTTGCAGTAAACCTGGTGAATAATATGATGGACGATCAGTTAGAAGAAATATTTCTTATGTTTATTACTAACAAACGTTGTGGACTAACTTATTACTAATGAGCTATCAAACTGCCTTCACATCTATTTTTTATTTGCCTACTGGACCTGAAATCTGTAAAAGTTTCTTTATCTGTTATAACAACAGGAATTTCTGACTTGATAACTAAACCTAGGAATTCCAGGGACAACTTCTTGCCCGTTGCCACTAGAAGACTCGGATCTTATTTTAATTTTGAATGAATAAATACAGAAACTGTGTGTCCATGATCCCTTCCCTTCTGTCCCTCTCCTCTTCTCCTTTTCCACCCTCCTTCTGCTCCATCACAGTCCTTTTCCCCTGAAATGTATTCCCTCGAAATTATTTTGCATTTAATTAAAGTGGATCATAATGTTCATTGGGAAATCAAGGAAAAAGCATGAAATTGAGTGGCAGAAAAGCAACATCTCCGACTCCCAGATCTATCACCTGAAAGGCTAAGGTCAGAGTGGTTTCAGTTAATCATTTATCCAGATGCTTTAGGAAATGGTGAGGAGGAATCATATGCTGTATTACTGAGTTAAAAATAATCAAGATAACTTATATGTTTCTTTAAAATACTATAAAAATACAGAGTATTTATAAGGAGACAATGATTTAAGGTGTTAGGGTTACAATGGTCTCTCTTGCTAAATCAGATGCGAGTGTGCAGATGATCGTCAGAACAGCTGAAAGTAAATAAACACATCAGGATAATTTTAAGGTCACTGACTGTGCCCCAGAGTCACAAAAAATTAACTTGGGACTCGGGCCACGCAGGATTGTGCAAGAGGACAACTTATTCCACCATAGACAGTGCCAACCAAATTTCAAATGAGCAGTTGACAAGTGGACCCGATCTTTTATTCCTGACACACGGAAAACCTTCCCTTCACTTCAGCAGAAACGAAGGGAAAGGCCTCAAAACCTGCAGCCGTTAAGCTCTGAAAACCGAGTTAAACCTGGTATTAATGGTCTTGGTGATTATTATCATCTTGATGATTTATCTGTCTCCCTCCCTCCCACTTCTACCACCCAAATCTTAATGGAACTAGGAGTTAACGATGATTTTTTAATGTCTTGTTGGATTTTTAGACTGTTAATGTACCGCATCTTTCTCATTATTAGTTTATTGATTGTTCGTTGACCAGCCCCCTTCAAATCGTATTAACCACCCTCTGCCACTTCAGATTAGAAGAGTTTAAAAAGCACCTTCATTATTTCACCGCCACCACCCCAGTAGAGTTCAGGCTTGGTAGCTTAATGCTCGCACTAATGGGGCAGCTAAGAGACGAGGGGCCACGGTCCCTGCCTATTGCATTAATAGCTCAAAGGGGGCTAATACAGAAAATTAGCCTTAAACGAGCTCTGGAGATCTCCAAATGAAAGAGCCATTTATCACGCTGGCTACCTTCACTCCACTCGTTTGCTCTCTCTACTGGGAACAACTCATTTCCTCTTAACTAAATTACTTCAGAAATGTCAAGTAAGCTCTGATAGCAAACATAACAAGAGACTGTGTATATGTAATCTATTGTGCGGGGTCGATACGTGAGATAAATCGATGCCCGTGTATGAATCTCTATGTAATTTCCTTAATATTTGGGGTAACCCTGTTGCATAGATAGCTAATTCCTTCTGCAGGTCTCAAAGACCATGAAGATTCAGACAGGGTCTGGATTATATAATTCTGTTTAGACTTCAAGTCTACATCATACTTTTTCTCTATATTGTAATTAAAACATTTTAAGAACTAAACCGGGTTTTGGCCAATAGACACCCTCCAGTCCTTGCCGAACAGATAATGTATCACAGAGAATGCTCCACTGCACAATAATCAGTCAATACCTATCTGTCTTTCTATCTCTCTATACCATAGCGACCTACAGGGTTTAAATAACTTGTTCTTAGTTTAAACTACATCCTCACAGTTACAAACTGCAGGGAAGAAAGTGAAACTCATACTGAAACATCTCTGTATTGCTCCTTCCCTCATTCTGATTAAATATTGCCTGCCACAAACGTGACCTGCTATTTATTACCCTTTTCTCTTCCTCCGCACCCAGGAAATTGGCTGTGCAACAAGAAACTGAGCTCACAATGTTTCTTTTCTGCTGGAAAGTTTCTTCGAGCTCAATATTACTTCCAAGGAAGAAATACTGCTATGGTGATTTTAAAACAGCTGCTCAAGAGTCTCAGTATCTTTTTTAGCAACGTAATTTTCAAAGTGTATATGTATTCTGTTCATCACGGATGAATTCAGAGCATCTCTTCTTATGGCTGCAAATAGGCACACATAATCCCACCTATATGGGACTGTGTCTCTCTCTGCCGCAGCTGCTCGACCTGTGGCCATTCAGATGCCCATACACAATAAACACGTCTAAATCTATACTAAATACATACAGTTATTAACATTCACATTTCTGTCTAACATCACTCAGCGTGCACATTAAATAACTCTGCTCTCCTCCCAGCCTGGAGGAGGGAGACACACAGACAGAAGGGAGTGTAAAAAAGTGTTTTGGACTGGGTAATCAACAGAGGAGTGTTCTGCAAAAAGAAACAGGTTGCGAAAGGAGAATAGGAGCACGGAGCAACGATAGGAAGGAGTCTCCCGACCACAAATCAAGCACCAATTAATTAAATACACCCAAGAGGAAACATCGTGTATGAGGTGTCAAGCGGGGATAGGGAGGAGAGTGAGAAAAAAAAAAAGAGAGAGAAAAATACAAAAAAAAGACATCAGGTTACAGAGCCTGAGCACAAAAATCTACTAAACATTCAAACTGATCCAAACCCAGGATAAATATTTTTACTTTTTTAAAAAAAAGGTAATTATTTTTCTGTTTCTCAAAGACACTTTCAACCAGTCTTCATAAACTATGCTGCCAAATCGTCTTCAAGTTTTCATCTGTCCTCTCTCAAATAAACAGCACTTGATCGTGTATATGTGTGTGTGTAAGAGAGACTGTACACGAGGATATAAATTAAAAAACAATAAATACACGGAAGGACCTCCTGCTGCCTTGAACACATTTTAAATAAACACCCTCCCTGTTATTTTGCCCGACATTCTAAAAGATTCTCTCTATTAAAGTATTTATGCGCATTTGACAAATAACAAGGTTCTGGAGATAAATGCTGTTGATAGTAAGCATAAGGGACAGCATTTCTAAGCCTCATCTCTGGTACTTAAAATTGAATCTAGAAATAGAAACTCTTTAGATAATTAAAGATAGCTTTCCCTACATTTGCAGTGTGTGATCTGTTTAATGTCTATCTGCATAACACAACAGTAACCGCCAAGCATCTTCCAGTGACTGTCAGAGAAATGTAAAAAAATTAAGCAGCTGCAATACGCCCGAAATGAGTTATTGTAATTACATTTAATTAGTTTAATTAGTTAATTATTTTGCTTACAGCTGTACAAGAGACTGCAAACATTTGTTAATATCACATTCCCTTTAACAGTATGGGGTGATGCTGCAGTTACACTAAATCATGTGCGCATATGTAGGAAGATTTAAAAAAATGGGCATGGGGAAGGGGGAACTCTTGGAGGAAGGGGGGAAGGAGGCCGAGGCTGCCTTTCCACAGGCATTTCTTTCTCTCCTCTTCAGGTTTGATTCGCCTGGAGAATGCATTTTAAGCCCCAAAGGGAAGCAACTCCCTTCCCCCATTAAAAGCCAAGGGGTCCCCATCGAGGACTACGAGGGGAAAAGAGGAGGAGGCCCATCGAAACTGCATTTGAGCTTGAGGTGTGCCATTAGAGAGCATTTGTGTAATTAAACCCTTTGAAGGACGGAGGAGGAGGGAATATACACTCTTACTTCCACGTCTCTCTCCTTTTCCCTTCACTCTACCGATCTAATCAACTATTCATCTTGCTGCCATGTGCCTGCTTCCCGGATAAATTAATTGCCCCAAAGTAAAAATATATCATGAAGATATTGTTACACAGTAAAACTTTGTCTAGCTTTTTGGAATAATCCATACCTTTTTTAATGACAGACTGGTCCAATAAGTTCATACCGCTGTTATTGGCATCTTCAACTGACTGTGGATATAAAAACATCACTATTCAAATTGACTGGATATTAAAGAATTGCGTACATAAATCATGTCATTTCCAAACTGGAGTTTCTGTTATTTCCATTTATATTAATTCACTAGGGGAGGAGGGATTTATTAGTATTATCATTGTTGATTTGGGGGAATAATAATAACAAGAAAATGAAATTCTTACAAATTATATGGTCTTCTAATAAAAAAGATAATAAAAAAGAGGTGTGGAGCATATGGGGTGCAATACTGGTTTTGTTATCTTATAAAACATAGATATCACATAGACTTCGTTGCATTCGATAAAGCTTTATATTTCTTCCTTTTAAAAATCTGGCAATTTGGCAACATCTGCAAGATCTATTGCATGACATAAATGAACACAATTAGGACAACTTAAATTCTCCCTCCCCTACCCTCCCCCTCCTTCCCCTCCCCCCCTTTTTTTTGTTTGTTTGTGTAACCCTGCTACATCTTAATAATTCAAGGGCCATTTACTTTTTATATATAATAGTTTACATTATGGACTTTTAATTAAAGCCCGAGCAATTCGGAGTGCAGCGCAACGCCCACATCGTATAGGTTACAAGCAGAAAGAGATTTACAGCTCCCGAGGTTCCTTCCATGTCCTGAATTAGGGGGGATCGGGAGTAGAGGAAAACATTATCAAAAGTACGAACTATCAGATCAATAGCTTAGAAAAACTCTCCCTATCTCCTTTTCAAAGCAACGCCCCCACTCTTTTTTCCCCCTTTCTTTCTTTCTTTCCAGCCCGCACACCTGTTATTATGCCATTAACTTCATCAGCAGGGAAGAGAACAAAGACGGGCACAGAGGACAGGGCAAATGCTGGCTTTAATTTCTCAACACGAGACTGGGTTATACAAAAAACGGAACCAAACAAAAAATATCACTGAATCTGCCGTCGGCACAGCAAAATCATCTCCCAAAGAGAAGAGGTGTCATAAAACCAGTTTATTGCAGAGTTACGACAGGTTCCATTTCAGGGTAAATTCTGCGTTTCAGAGAGAGGGAGAATCTGTAGAGTTCTTGGTTTTATTATTTTATTTTTCTCTTTACTATGTAGGGTTTGGTGCTTTTTACGAGTTACTGCATATTCGGGGAGTTGTCATATTTTTTTCCCTGGTAAGAAAAACATCTTTACAGAAAAGCAATGATTTTCTTCCCTATTCTGTTCACTTTATCTTTGCTACACCGAGAGACTGAGCTTATCCAGATCCAGCCTTATCTCCGTCTGTCTCTCTTTGCTCAGCAGAGATGTTCAAGTTGAAATATGATTTAGGAGAAAATTACAACCCCCAAAAATGTGAAGAAACATTATTTTCTGTGAGATCTCTCCCTTTATTTTCCTTGAATCCACACTGAAAGGAGCGAGCGCGTACACGCAGTGGTTTCTTATGTTGCATGTTTGTGCATGGCTGTGTCTCCTTCTCATAATCAATAGGCTACATACCTAAAGGGCATAAAATAAAATTACAAAGTCTTCCCTCCTTTCCCTGAGCAGCTCCCAAAGAGAGGTGATGAGCAAATCCTGCAGCTTGCTGGAGTGCGTCGTGTTGCTCCTCGATGGCACAGAATTGGAGGTAAATATGAAACGCCATCTTTCCTTTTCTTTTTTTTTCCCCCTTCCTTATCTCACCTTATCTCTGGAGTAGATGGTTGTGCACACGCTTTATGTGTGTGCATGCACTCCAGTCACTCCATCAGCAACGTGGGTTAGTTGTTGTAGTTAATGAGAAGACTCCTGTCTGATTTTCTATCTAATTACGCCCTCCTGCTGGGTTTTTGTACAGGATATTCGCTCAGCATGCTGGCAGTTAATAGTCACAGAGAGGATCGTAAAGATTTAATTAGGACTGCATGCGGAAACGTGGAAAAACAACTCAGACTTTTAATTACTAGACTTCTTTAGTTAAAAGTGATACCAGGGGTTACTTTATAAGAGACTTGGGTGTTTTGGTGCAACTTAACTTTCCGTGCCTCTAGCTAGCACATAGGAGCGGGGACGGCAGTGTTGGCGAGGAGGAGGAGGAGTGGAGGTGTGTTCGCAGGGAGGGGAAAGGTGATGAGTTTCCAGACATACTTAGAAAACCTAGAGAGGAAGATCCCCCTCCCTCTCCTCCTCCAATAACCTGATAGCACGGGGTTTCCTGCACACCATATATAAAGCTTATTCAACAGCTGTGGGTGCATCTGAGAAAACAAAACAAAACCCAAACTCTGAAGACTGATCTTTTTGTTTTCCTTTAAAGAATGTGGTTTTTCCCCTGTATATTTTCTTTATCCCATCTTTTGCTAATAAAACTCTACTTTTGCCTAACCAGTGAGGGGAAAAAGAAGCCTGAGGTTGCAATGGTGTTTTTCAGAGTCCCTATTAGAAGATGCAAATTTGTTTTCAATAGCTGGGTCTTGGCTTCTCTGTTCCCTGTCTGAGGGCTGTAAATCGCAGATTGAAAATTTCTTTCGAAAGGGGCAGCAACAGCAATACAATATGTCCTGTTTACAATAACAGAGCGCTATCGTGTTACAATCACTTAATTCTACCCCTGGACAATGGCTCACACATGGTCTGGGTTTGATGTTTATAAGATAACCACTGTTTCTTTCTGTCACGCACTCTTTTCCTCTGTCTCGTTCTCCCTTGTCAGACCAACCCATTCTCAGGGCACTTATTTGATCGGACATGCATAAGCTAAAGCAAAGAGGCACATCTTTATCCAACTATATTCCTAGATATGGGTTCAACTTTTTGGACTACTAAAATAAAAATAAACCTATTTGAGACCCTTCCTGGAAAATCTCCCTGGCGTTGTGGCATAATAAATATATGCTGCCTAAACAGGAATCCCTGTACCTAGAAAGGATTTATCGAATCTAGGAGATATCATATTAAAAAACAGGGTGGAACACTGCCCAACCTCATCTGTCACTAGCAGGGGGACAAGAATAGAAAATGCTGATCGGTAAGAGCGAGTACTGGGCTGCTTTCCCTCCTGCCTGTGCTAACTTGCAGTTGGACACTTCGTCTTTCACGTGTTTCTCCTTGGGATATCCTCCTCTCCTTCTTTCCCTCCTCCCCCAGCCTAAGACTAAACTTTTACCAATGAGGGGCCTGTTTCATTTCCCGCCGCCTCAGCACCCCAAAACAAGAACCGCAGCTCAGCTGGCTCACAGCCTCGTCTGCTCCGACCCGTCCCCATTCTCTTCCCCATCCCAACCCTGGCTCCTCCTGCCCGCCCGAGTGGCTGCACTCGGAGTCGTCAGAGGGGATGCACTTCCCGCCAGTGTTCTGCCCTGCCTGCAGAAGGGAGGTTTTATTGGAAAAAGGAGGGAGAGCTGTTTTATTTCAGCTGAGCAAGACTTTTCCTTCTCTCTTCTTTCTCTTTTTAGTCTTTCCCTCTCTCTCCTTCCCTCTTGTTTTTTTTTTTTTACTTCTATCTCTTTTATCTCTTTTCCACTTTTCCCTCTCTCTTTTTTCACTTTCTATCTTTTCTTCTTCTTTCTTTCCTTTCTTTCTTTTCCCCTCATATCTTTTTCATTTCTTCTTTCTTTTTTTTTTAATCTCTTTCCTTATATCTTTCTCTTTCTCATAAGAGAGAACAATTACCACCTTTCTTTGGGGAAAGTGTAAATATCAAAGCGCACACAGTACTTAACGTCTATCGGTTGTAGACAGAAAAGAGGGAGAGAAATCCTCTTCCTGTATTCACAAAGGTAAAACTCGCCTTGACCTGCGAGTTTCTCTGAGCTAGGAATGCGAGACACGGGAGTCAGGGGCTGCCCCCAGGTCTCAAAACCAGCTTGGAAATCCGCAGAAACCAGAGACCCGACGGCCACTTAGCTCGGAGGCAGGAGCAAATCCAACCACAAAAAAGTCCCTTTCTATTTCAAAAATAATTCGCACCAGAAAAGCTCGGAGGTTTTCCTGTGAAGCCCTAAGACAAGCCTCCATGCAATACAGCCCCTCTGCTTCTCTGTTGCTGATTCCTTTAAGGCTCAGCAGGATCCTTTTTCACTTTTTTTTTTTGTCCTCCTCAGACTCCTCTTTTCTCCTTTCTTTCTCCTATTCCATAACTTTGAAATCTGTAACTCATCCAGTGGTGCAGATCTTTATTTGTCTCACGTATAAATAAATACATATATAAATGATACCTATGATATATAAATTTAAGGGGGGAAAGGAGCCTCCAAATCTTTACTAGTAAAACGAATTTAAGACCTGACCCTGGAGGATTCAGCCTCTGGCCTGGCCATGCCCTTCTCCAGCAAGGTGTGAACCACCCCAGCAGCGAAGTTGTTAAGGGCCTTTCTGTTTTTAGGAAACAACACGTGATGATGAGTTTCGCGTGGGATAGAAGAAGGCTGGGAAATTTGAGCACGATGAAACTCCTTTGTTTTTCAAAAGAGGGAATAAAACTATTTTACATGAGTGCTAGCGTATATTAAAATAAAGGGGAGGGGGTAGCTTGCTCCTGATCACCAGTTATTGCTTTTGGTTTGGGTTTTGCTTTTATTTTCCCTCTTGAATGAAAAATGACAGTTTCATCAAAATCCCTGAACCGCAGGAAATTGGCTGGGGGAAGGCGAAATTGCACGGGAAATAACTGGAGTTTGAAAAACCAGGCTTAAATTCTGCCAGCTTTGGAAACACGTGGAATATTTAGAGCAGTAAGTCTGCCTTCCCCCTGCACTCTGATGGCTTGCCATGTAGGGGAGGGTTTTCAGAGCAGAGCCTGTGCGTGAGAGCAATGAAGTAAATTCTCTTTTTTTTTTTTAAAAAAAAAAATGAAGGCGAGGGAGGAGGAATACCACATTTACAAGCTCGGTGCGACGAAAGGACGGTAGCCCACAACAATATTGCTGTAAAACCCCTTTCTGATCATTTCTAGCCGAGGGATGGGCTTTCCAGCCTGGAAGGTATTTACATTGCGCAGGAGAAAGAAACGCGGTGTCTTACCTGGACCTCCTCCATCCCTGGGTGTCCGATGCCATGCAGAGAAAGGCTGTCCCCCATGCCGGAGTCAAGGCCATGGTGAGCTGAGTGCAGAAGGACATCTGGCCTCCTTACTGAGTGGTAGTCCCGCCTGGGGTCCAGTCCCGAGAGCTGGGGTAGAGCAGCCCGAGGCTGTGGCAGCAGTGATCCCGTTTCTGATCCCACCTCTTGCCTCTGCCTCTGTCCCCAAGGATGCTGCTGGGGTTGATGCAAGGGGTTTAGGGAGTAGGGGTCATTGACATGGGAGTAAGGGTCCTGGCTTTGGTGGTAAGGAAGAGGCTGGTAGGGGGGTGGGAAATAAGGCGGCTGAAAATCCGAGGATGGGGTGTGCGAGAGCGGAGGAGCGCTGGAGTAGGGTCCCTGGGAGACGGATCCCAGCTGGGACAGCCTGGAACTGTGGCTGGGCACTCCATCATGCCGGTCCTACAAGAAGATAGAAATAGAAACAACCAAAAAAAAAAGAGGACCTTTTTAAGGGAAAAAAAAGTGAAAAGAGTACAAACCCACCCCAAATTAAAATAAAAATGTGAACAGTTGTAAACTACGGTTCAGATATTCCCTCTTCCCCTGATACGTATTAGAAATGTTCCAGTATTCCGCACACAAATCATGTCTATTCCCAATAACTATCAAGAAAGGGAAGGGGAGGGAGGGGGATAAATGCTAAATGTCATAATTAAAAATGTAGGACTCGTTCTCAACATGTGTGTATGATCCGTGACTTCTGTCCAGTAATGCGATTCCCCCTCCAGCAGCCCCCCAAATAAAATCAAAGGTAAAAAAAAACAAAATGGAAAATTAAGAACACCCGTACAACCCATCCTTCCAAACAACCCACCCCTTTTTCTATCTAAAGTTTCCAAACATCTGTTTATTCCCTCCGCTGAAGTCCTGAAACTTAAAATCACCAACCCATCTTCATGTGGAAAAGACCAAAAGGAAAACTGCACTTCTCGGAAGACTGCGAGGTAAAGCGTTGTCTGAGAAAGGACTTAAAAAAAAAAAAAAAAGGAGCTCTTTGTATAAAGAGTCCACTTCTAACAATAATAATAACAAAAAAAAAAATCAGTATTGAATAAATCCAGTCGCTATGATTTCTGCAGCAGCTTCCGGTGCCTTTTGTCTCCTTTTCCAATATTATATTCAGGAGAATGGGGTGGGGGTTAATTGTAATGAAAAGTCTTTGGGGTGTGCGGGGGGACTTTGGGGGGGAGGAGGGGGAGCGTGTGGAGGCTTTAGAGAAAAGGTGGGAGAAGAGTTTTGTCCAACTCCACCGCGCTGAAACTGCGAGGCTAAAAGTAAACAAGAAAAATATCTGTTCCACAAAGTGCAGCTCAAACCCCCACAAGCAATGGCACACATGGTTTATAAAAAAGAAGGGGGGGAAAAAAGTTTATTTTTTCCCCTGCTCTCCCCCCCAAAGTCCCCTAGCTCAAATCGAGAACACACAATGCAAAAGGGAGAAGCAGCTGCAAGCCTCCTCCAATTATTGTGCTAAATTACCAAGCCAAAGGCGTTTAAAGAGAGAGAGGGAGAGAGAGAGACAACAGATCGAGAGAGAGAGAGAACATGCAATTCTAGTACAACATGGATCCAAACTCACCATGGCGGAATAGGTGTGGACTAACATCTGGAAATAAAAAAAGTCTTGTAATAGCTAAAAATAAAATAATGGTGCTAATACTAATAATTGGAGGGAAAAAAAATATCAAGGAGATCTGCAAAGGGGCGTGTTGGACACAGGAGAACAGCTTGAGATATTTCGAAGTCTATCCATCAAAAAAAAAAAAAGACAAAAAAAAAAAAAAGACCGATGCCCCCAAAACCGAGCCTGGAAACCTCTATCTACATATAGGAGTTACCCCTCCCTCTCTGGGTTTGTTTCTTTTTTTCTTTTTTTTTTTTTTCCTTTGAGCTCCCAAATACAATCCTCTTCAACCCAAGGCTAGGCTCAGACTGCTCCGCTACCCCTTCCTCCCTTTCCTTCTCTACACCGCCTCATAATAATTGATATTCATGACTATTAATATTACACGACTACTTTAAAGGGAGAATGCAGGACCAAATGGAGCGTGAAGCTGGCAGCCAGCTCGAGAGCTCCCCTACTATTGTAAATGACGTTCATTCAGTGGAGAATTACTAGATGTAATCAGACGAGGGGGGCTGGCAAAGGCAGAGTTTGGGGAGAGGGAGAGGGGGGAAAAAGTTTAGCAAGGAAGAGGCATAACTTCAATTAACTCGAGCGGAGGAAGATTGGGAAAGTAGACACTGCTGAGCTGGAGCGAGGAAGTGAGATGAAGCAATGCTAGAGGCGAAGAAGAAAAAATATTTCCTTTTTTCACATTTAATTATACATTTCTAATACAAGGAATTGATTGCCTTTGGTGCTTTTATCCTTGTATTTATGTTTTGAAACAAATAATGAGGAAAAAGGGGCTTTTCTAATAATTTCCTCTTTTTCTGTTTTCTTTTCTTTTTCTTTTTTTTTTTAAAAAAAAAGAAATGGAAGAAGAAATATGCAGTCACTATAATAATAACAGCAGAGATTAAACCCTTCTGGTGCATGTTACAGATCGTGTTTATTAGCAAAAGCCAAATAAATGCTTGAATCTGCGTTGGGCTCCACTTTTTTTTTTTTTTCCTGAACCCTGTTCCTCCCTCCCGATAAGAAAAAAAAAACTATATGTACATGTATCTCCCGATTTTCACCCAAATGCAGAATGTATGCAGTGAATTTTAAAGGATAGTAAATTTATAGTTTCGAGGCAAAGCCAGGGGCGATATAAAACCTTTTTGATGTTGCAGGAACCCGTTCAACTGGACTGTCTGCCATTTCTGTTAAAGTTCAACCTACGTTCCTTCCTAAATAGACTCACACTTCCCAGAGCAGCCCCCCCACGCGAGCGCACACACACACACTTTTGTTTTAAGAACAGATTCAGTTTAAGTGGCTGAGACGCCCCTACCATCTTGTTGTTAATTATAAATCGGAAAGAAGGGAGAGAAATATATTTTTTTTAAGAAAAAAGATAAATCTAGAGAGGTTCAGTTCCTAAGAAAAAAAAACAGAAATAGTATTTTTTCTTCGTTTTTAAGGCTACACGTTGCGAAATGTCTTGGAGCGCACTCCAAGTTAGGGTTCACCCTACCCGCAGCCAAATCCCACCCTACTGTTCCCCCAACTCTGCTTCTCTCCCAAGGCAATCGAGAAACACAAGTGTCCACAAAACGCATAGAGGCTGAAAAATCCCCTTCAAAAGGGTGGAAAAAATCTACCCCAATCTCCGACATCCCCCGACCTAGCTAGCCGAGGAGGAGAGATATTTTGTCGTTTGCTGCTGCAGGCAGAGACAATGGCCGGGCTGCGCCTGGGGACTGGGAGGGAAAAGCAGCAAGGGCTCAGCGGGCTGGGGATCGCCGGCGGGACAGACACACAGACACACGCACACACACGCCGGGCTGCTCTTATTCTGCATATGCTGGGCTTTGCCAGTTGATAATTAGCCTGACGGCAGCTTTTGGGAGCAGAGACGTTTCTCCCGTGCAGCCGGCGGATGCTCTACTCGCTTGCTTCCATCCCATACTTTCTCTGGCCGCGAAAAGCCGGAGCTGTGCCCTCCCTCTGCCTCTTTCTCCGCTTTCCTCGGGAGTTTCCCCGCTGTAAGTGTTCCCGGAGGGGAGGGCTGCGGGCGGTGCGACAGGGCCGGCACCGGCGCGGCCCCGACGGCGCTTTCCTGCTCTGTGCTCCCGGTTGTCCCGATCCCTGCCCCGTTCCCGGCGCCTGCCCACCGCTTGCTCGGCGCCTGACCGGCACCCAGCCCGGTACGCAGCCCTGCCCCGTATCCAGTCAATGCCCAGTACCAAGACCGGTACCCATCCCTCCACCCGTCCCTTGCCCAGTACCCGTCCCTTGCCTAATACCCATCCCTTGCCCGGTACCCATTCCATTTTCCACCCCTCTCCCCTGACCGGTACCCATCCCACTTCCCATACCGGTACCTATCCCTGTACTCATCCCACTTCCCAATCCCAATCCCATACCCAGCCCCTGCCCCGTCTCCTTCCCACGGCTCAACCCCTGTGCAGATTGCGTCCTTCTGGTAATCTCCCCTCCCCGCTATCGCCGCGAAAAATGCCTCCCCTAAATCTAAAAAATAAAAAATAAAATTAAACTAGATTTTTGCAAACTCCTTTCCTTACGCATCTTCCCCCCCCCCCCCCCCCCCCCCCCCCGTTTCGGAGTAAATTCAGCACCTTAATTAACTTACAAGAAATGCATTCGCGGAGCCCGTTTGGGAAAGATCCGGGTCAGGAAATCGTGCAAAATTAAGAAAGGTTTCGCGATGTTTGGGCTGTGATTTTTTTTTTCCTTGATCTGTTTTTTGACCTCGAAAATAACGAGGATATCTGAATAAAGAGCACAACTTTTCATGTCGACGGTCTATGCGGAGCTGCCTTTGAATGTATCAGTTTGGGTGTGTGTACTCACAAACGTGCAAGAATGTAGGTGCCGCTTAATTAATGCAAGTGTATGTACACATTCACATCTTATCTATCGGTATATAGGTATAAAAATCATAAAGAACATATCCGCTGATGAAAATAAGAAAAAGAAAAAAGAAATCCAAATTCAGCTTAGCTTAGCTTAGAATTGGAAAACACACACACACAAAAAAAAAGAAAGAAAAGAAATGTATATAGTCCCTGAATGCTGGATTGTGTTTCTCTTCTATTTTCAGCTTTTTTTCCCTCTTCATTTGTCCCTATTTAATCGAATTATATTTAATTCGAGGTCTAAACAATCAAACTCTTGCCTTTAAGTTGCCTCATTCCACCCCCCAGATAATTTCTTTGATGTTTTAAATCGCATCAAACAGCTTTTCCATGAAAAAAAGAAAAGTTTAGGACTTGGTATGCCGAATACAAATATGCAAATAAACAAGCATTTAAGCATTTACTCTTGGTTTCACGTCTCTGTACTTGTGTATGTTGGTGTATATGTCTCTATATCTGCCTGTATGTATATGTAGAGCTATATATGTATTATAAAGTCATGCCTATATCTATAGACTAGATGTATATTTAAATATATATAGATACTCTCCTACTCATATGCATATTATATACTCACCTCATAGATATCTTCATACTTGACATTTTCAACCAGTTTCCAGAGCATGATGGCAGGCTGTTCTCTAGGAGGTGAGTGCATTCATGTGAAGAGCAGATGTCTGGATTCTCAGTACTTCTCTGTCTGTAATGATCCATCTATAATTGGAAATGGGGGACAGACACCAAATCCGACGTTCCTCTTCCAACGCAACTTATATCTGTTGTCTGAAACAATAGGCTGCAGAAGTCTACCTCAATCGGATAGTAAAAACCAGTATCTGTTACACAGCTACATATATCTACAGACTTATATGTGACTATATATATACATATATGTGCATATATAGACTTAGACTTATTTGCAAGCATATGAAGATATATATATGCAGTTGCACATACACAGACATATACATGCACATATACACACATATCTCTGAACATATAACTTTTGCCTTTTATAAATTGACATATTTATATATGTAAATTATATATATTCTTGCATATGTAAGGACATGTATACTACATATGCATGTATACATACAAACGTGATCAATTTATATAGGAGTTTATATAGGAGTTTGTGTATATTTATAAATCTACACATACGTATATGGATATACAGTGATCAAATATATGTGTTATATAGTGCATATATCCACTGTTTAAACAGATGGATAGATAGATGGATAGATAGAATGGAGAAATTAATAAATATTTTTTCGATCCTTTTAATACTAAAATAAAGAATAGGTTACATCTTCACTAAGCTATTCATCATTTACAACGAGATATTATACCTTTCCCCACATGCAATATGCTTTTATTTATATGTCCAGAAATTATCCTCTCATATGCAGTAAAACCCCAAACCAGCGTCTTATCAAGAACATTCAAGTAAATCTAAAAGGAGTAAATTTAGATCAATGATTTCCATTTGAAAGCCTTATACTTCAGGCTTGGACTGTGTATTTTATAACTTGGAAACATTTTCTCTGTGAAAAAAAAAAAAAGGAGTTTAGCAAACCCTTCCCTGCACACATTTGAATAGCGATTAGCTACTTTCTGAAAACGATTAAAAACAGAGTTGGATTTGTGCGTTTCACGGGTAGCTCTCGATTTGGAAGGGGAGAGGAGGAGTTGGACCATTTTTAACCTTTATTTCCCCCCCCCCCCAGGCAAACCTCCCTTCGCATTGTCCGTTTTTTTTTTTTTTTTTTTTTTTAACACGTTGTACAGCAAAGAGGCGACCTATTCTGCAGGCGAGCAGAGTCTATCTCTGCCTTTGAAAAGGAAACAATTGAGCTTTGCAGTGGGCTGGTGCACCGGGGGTTGGGTGTGGGGTGTGAGGAAAAAAGAGACACAGAGACAGAGATACAGAGAGAAAGAACGTGTTTCTAAATTCAAGGTCCTGTCTCTGGAAATTTCAAGCTCTGTCTGTAAGGTTCCTACACATCTTTTTTATTCTGCATGGGATCCTATGGGAAAGTGCATTGTGTCCTTTGTACTTTCAAAGGTCCTACAGGTAAAGACGCTTTTATATATATGTAATCTCGAAAACGAAGAGAACATCATCAGGAGACTTTTCTGCTGGTGTTTGGTTGGCTGCTAGGAAGGGTGGGCTTTTCTTTTTTTCTTCGCTTTGGCCTCAAATTAAAGCAGAAAGTATAAATTCATCCTTTTTTCTCCCTCTGCTTCTATAGTTCCCCCCTCCTCCTTCCCTGTTTCTAAGTGTACATCTTCTTTTAAAAACTAAACCCTCAAAAGGCAAGAGACAAATAACACCCGGATATTATAACAAGAGCTGGACAACGGTTTTGCTGGAAGTTGTTAAAGCAGATATGAGGTTTCTTTCTCAGCACATCCACCGCTGCACAGAGGAGGAGGAGGAGAAAAGGACACATCTTTGAGTGGGTTGGACAGAGCATTCTCAGCTGAAGAAATAGTGTAAAAAATGCTAAAAAAAGGAGAAAGGATGTATGCTGTTTGCATGTGGATGTGCAGAGATACTCATACAGTCACCTCACACTCACCCTCATGTACCTACAGAGCTGAATGGCCCTCTTAGAAAAATATCAGGCTCATAACAGTTTGCCATCACTTTTGTTAAAGTCTTTGAGTCATGTCCTGGAAGGCTGGCGTAGGGCAGAGAGAATGTGCTTTGTGACAGCTAATGCTTTACAGTTTGGTGGCACCCTGAATTAAATATGTTCTACGTGCTGGGGAAGAGAGAAGAGGGGAGAAAAAGGAGAAGTTAAGAGATTTGACGACCACTATCTTTCTGCTATCAGAATGGTATGGACAGTAATATCTAGTTTTCAAGTCCCACTATAATTATATTTCACTTGCACTTGCAAAACACGACAGATATGTCTCAAGTGATCATTTAGGAAATTAAACCGAACAAAGGTTCTTCGCATTTTTGGTGCCTATTTTTCACCCCACCCCTGGAGCTTCCCTGAGCCTAATTCAGCAATTTCAATCAGAGAAGACTTGCACCAATTTATATCCAAAATGTGCAATAAGCCCTGGATTCAAAGTGCGAGACACAATGAACTGATCATTGCAAGCTATACTTTCAAACTCACAAAATAAAAAGGGGGAAGCGGTAAAACAAGACTTTTTTTGGCAATTTTGGGGCGTCCTTTGACAATCCCTTCGAACGAAAGCATTGGTTTTTTTCAGCGGTGAGATAGGCAGGGGTACTGTAACCTCAGCCCGGCGGCTGCAATTGACTGCTGTATACCTTTTTTTTTATTTTAAATAAAAAAAAAGGATACCTTTGCATCCAGACCCGCCTGTGCCGGAGGAAGCCTCCCCCTCTCCACCGGTGCGGCCGCAGCCCGGAGCGGGCGCGGTGTTGAGCGGGGCGGCGGCGCCCTCTGATGGAGGTTCCCTTCCTGCAGCATCCCCTGCCGAAAGCTCCTGCCTCTCTTCCTTGCTCCTACCCATAGCTGGGACTCACAAACACTTCCTCTGCTGGAAATGATGCTGATACAAATGTTTTCTCCGTTAGGATAAAACCTCAGGTTCTTATTCACACTTATTTTTTCCTAACAGACCGCTCAGTGTTTGAACCTCTACCTTATAATTAGAATGAATCAGAGAAACATGGAATCATAGAATAATTTACGTTGGAAGGGACCTCAAATATCATCCAGTTCCAACCCCACTGCCATGGGCAGGGACAACTCACAGTAGACCAGGCTGCCCAACATCTCATCCAACCTGGCTTTGAACGCTTCATTGGAAGGGCATCCATGGCTTCCCCGCGCAACCTGTGCCAGTGTCTCACCAACCTTGTCTTGAAGGATTTCTTCCTTATCTAAATGTTCCCCCTTACAGTTTAAAGCCACTCCTGCTTGTCCTACCAGTACCTACCCTTGTAAAATATCCCTCACCAGATTTCTTGTGGGCCCCCTTCAATTACTCGAAGGCCACTAAAAGGTCTCCCTGGAGCCTTCTCTTCTCTAGGCTGAACGATCCCAACTCTCTCAGCCTGTCCTCATAGCAGAGGGTGCTACAGCCCTTTGATTGTCTTCGTAGCCCTCCTCTGGACCTGTTCCAACAGTTTCATATCCTTCTTATGTTGGGGATTCTAGAACTGGACACAGTGGTCAAAGTGAGGTCTCATGAGAGCAGAGTAGAGCAGTAGAATCACTTCCCTTGCCCTTCTGGCCTCACTTGTTTTGATGCAGCCCAGGATACAGTTGGCCTTCGGGGCTACAAGTGCACATTGCTTGTTCATGTCGGGCTTCTTTTACCTTCCACTTCAAAATGCAGTGCGTACCCCACGTCAAATATCTAAATTACCTTAATGAGGTATTTGTTAATAGCCCTGGCAGAGAGAGGAACTGCAACACTGTGGTGACCACCTTGGTGAGAAGTTAGAAAAAATACATCTTAATTCAAGAAGTTATTGTCCTCTCATTTCATAAGATGTTTTGAGTATACGTATACGTGTGTGTATATAAATATATACATATAAAGATCCTGTTTCTGAAATGGGATTTCAACCCTTTAAATCTGGCTTAGATCTCTATAATAAAGTATATATGCATCCCTCTATATCCAACTCGCAGCAAATCTGTATTCTTGGCTAGAGTTTAAAATAAATCCGTTTATCTCAGCGCCCTCTGCTGCTAGCTCCAGGCCCCAATGTAAGGGCAGGGTTCTGACAGTTCTAACTGAAAATCCAGTGGTTTTGGATGTGTTTGGTACCCTTTCTTGCAAAGTAGCTCTTTTTTGCTGACCCGTTATTTTCTATATGTTCTTATGTCTATTTCAGGATTCAGTATTTTTTATCAAACAGTCCCTTTACAAGTTACTCCACAGGAGGAAAAAAATCATATAACATTTCAGAAATCTCAAACTGCAGCTTAAAATTTACTGTCTACCTGTTCATGGATTTAAAAAAAAAAATCACTTATTTGTTGTGAGTTTTATACACTTCCTTTGTGAATAAGATGAAGACTCATCCCTTAAAATAAATCCAACTTCCTAAAAATAAATCCAACTTCTTATCTTTCTTTTGCTGTTTCCCTATTACATCTGCAAACATAACTGAGGTTTTCCATAGAATCATAGGATGGTTTGGGTTGGCAGGGACCTTTAAAGGTCATCAAGTCCAAGCTCCCCTGCAATAAGCAGGGACATCTTCAACCAGATCATGTTGCTCAGAGCCCCATCCAACTTGATCTTGAATGTTTCTAGGGATGGGGCATCGACTCCCTCTCTGGTCAGCCTGTGCCAGTGTTTCACCATTCTCGTAAAAAAATGATTCCTTATATCTAACCTGAATCTTCCCTTTTTCAGTTTAAAGCCATTACTCCTTGTCCCATCACTACAGGCCCTGTGCTCATTCTTTGTGAAGGGACATCACTGTACCTTCTCATTGCTGCCTGCACTCCTAGATGCCAGGAGTAGTTTATAGCAAACCAGGGAAGCTCGTGATGATCCCTCACAGACAGGCCCAAACAGTTTGGCATATTTAGTAATCCTGCGGGGAAAAGGTTGCAGGCTTTCACATTCAGTGGTGACCTCCCTGAGACACCCTTTGCCACAGCCCATTTCAGGCCCTTTCCAAAGACAGACTCAGGGTGAAGGAGTCACCAATGGACACGAGGACCTATCTCCCACTGTCCTGGCACTGCCACACCCCCACCCACACTGCTTTCAGCCAGAGAGGACACGGTAGAGACAGTAACTCAATCTGAGATGTCTTCCCTGAGAAGGGCTAAGAAACATCCTAATAATCATCATAGGAGCAGGCAAGCTAGAAATGGCTTGTGTGACCATTTCAAACATCAGTACCCACCTGTGAAAAGAAGGGACCAGAAATATCTTTCTGAAGGCTTGGAGGGTCTTCCCTGTGATTCCTGACCATTTTGTATAAGAGGAAGAGATTAAAAAAGCTCTGCACCAGACTTGGCAAAATGATCAACCAAAGAAAAAACTTCACCAGCTGACTGTTGCCTCTCTCTCCCTCCAGTTTTTAAGATCATGTATATAATGATATTCGCCAAACTCAGAGAATGCTTTGGACTCATTTTCCAAGTAAGACCTGAGTCCCATTAGTAAATACTTCATAGTATGTTTGAAGACATTTAGTCAGTCTGTGGGAGGACATTTCTGCTACTTTTGCTTTGAGGTTCTCTCTCTGTTTTTCCATTCTGCATCTGGATCTCTTGGGATGGTGAGGAATTACAAGGGATGAATGACAACAAGGAGTTTAGGACAATCAGAGACAACCCTATGGAAATCCCAGTCCTTTCCACAAGAAGACACTGAAGATTACCTGGGTATATTTTCAGCTGAGAGAGAGGACACTGTGCTATTTATTTTTTGGCCACAACTGTAAAATCATCAAATAGCTGGAAAATTGCAGAGAGAGGAGCAAATTTAAAAGAAGAGAGTAGGTGGGCAGAGGAGAATTTTTTTAAGCAACATCTCAGCAATTTGGTATTTTCTTAGGATGAGAGTATTCTCACATATGAAGAGGCAGATAGGTGCAAATTAAACAGCACGATACAAAACATTAAGGCTTGTTTTGAGCTAGTAATAAAAAATATCCATTCATAGCCAGTAAAGCCATGCTGATACAGTCTGAAAGATGGTCAGTCATGTTGAGCAGACTCTGTTCTGTATTTGGAGAAAAAATTAGTTTTATTTCATAGAATCACAGAGTCATTTAGGTTTGAAAAGACTTTTAAGATCATTGAGTCAGTTGATTCCCAACTTACACAGCCCAGGATATGGTTGGCTTTCTGGGCTGTGAGCACACATTGTCTGCTCACATGCAGTTTTTCACAAACTAGCTCTTCCAGGCCAAGCATCACACATCCTGAGGGTTATTTGGAAAAGGGAGATCCTCAAAGCATTGTCTGTATTACTTTATTGAGTAGAACTCTGGTATCCAAGTTTAGTTATCTACTCTACTCATGTCTTGGTATTTTATCCCTCTGTTTTACCTATTTTTTTCACAAGAAACATGGGTGCATGTTGTCAACAAGGACCTGAACCTTGAGGTAATGTGGTAGAAAGCTTCACCAAACACCTAGATGCAGCTTTGGCATCCTGGCTTCGGAACTGTTTGACATAGTCTGAACTCTTTGGAGCGGAAATCGCTATCAGATCAGATTAAGAATGAAGAGTGTTTCAAGCTTTTTTCCTTATATCACTATCTCTTAATCTTTGTTTTGATCTGATGGACATGCTCAACTTAAGACAAGGACAATGATCTTCAAGAAAGTGCTTGGCTCCTTAAAGCAGAGTGCACAAAGCCTTGCTCCTGTCTTACTGATCTTTTGTATGAATTTTGATTGCTCATGTCTCCTGATCTCAGGACCAAAATGCCCCTTTGCTCTTTGAACAGGGCTTCTAAGGTGCTAGCTTCATGACTTTCCATGACTTACAGGAAAAGCAGGAGTTACATGATGCAATGTTATACCAAAGACTTTATTCATCATCTACCACTGGATAATTTAACTTTCATAACACAGAGTGAAGTCTAGAGAGTTCCAAGAGCTGCTGACACAACAGCAGAGTTATCCTTCCTCTCCATATTCACCTTTTGAAAGTGACTTAATCCTTTCTAAAACCTCTTCCTCCTGGAAGCCAAACAAAACACACAGAAAAGTTGCTAGAGTTGTTTTCTTAAAAATTTTACACTAAATGTGTATGGATATTTTTCCATTTCCTCAGCTGAGATATTGCCATTTACATTTGGAACTGGCTTGTTCATTTCAATAAAGCATATTCTTTAATAAATCCTAACACTTTAATAAATGCTTTACTAACACAAATAATTTAATAAAACATATTTCTTTATTGTTTCCATTCCCAAACCAAAGCCCCTCCTCTTAAATAGAGTCGCATAACCAAGGACAGGAAAACTGCAGTCATTAAAGGGAGTTCTCAGTTTTAGTAAAAGTTTAATATGACAGAGAGTTAGGAGATACCATTTTTATTTGTTTAGTTTAATTCAACTGTTTTTGTTCAGATACAGACTATGTGATTTGACTGAAAACCAAGATTTAATATATATTTATACAAGGAAGTACCCTCTTCACACTTTAGGACACAGCATGTAGAGAGAATTATTTGTGCTTAAGATACAGCATTTAAATTTCTTGGTAGGAGAGAGTTAATCAGTTTTAAGAAAAGAGAAGAATAATTAAGATCTGGCCTGTTATCTGATTTGAGATTTTTTTTTCCCTCCAGTATCACCCTCCCTCACTTTCTTTTTAATTCTTCCACTCTCTTAACTTGCTTTCTGGCAGTAGGCTCTCAGATAATATGACCATAGGCGATGCTTTAGGGAGTTACAAAAATTGTGGGTACATGAAAGCAGACATAGCAAAATCAGGAAACTGTATCTATGGGGGAAACATATTTCAGTCTCCCAGAATTGCTCGTAACATATCCAAAGTCCCACCATTCCCTGGATGCTCCCTTCAGTTTGCTCCTATACTGTACTGTGGCCATCAGGGACTTTAACCTAAGTAATAGTGGGGTCCTAAGTTAAAATTCTCATTAGCTGTGTTTTTAAGGGAGTTTAAGTCCCTTTCCCTTCCCTTCCCTTCCCTTCCCTTCCCTTCCCTTCCCTTCCCTTCCCTTCCCTTCCCTTCCCTTCCCTTCCCTTCCCTTCCCTTCCCTTCCCTTCCCTTCCCTTCCCTTCCCTTCCCTTCCCTTCCCTTCCCTTCCCTTCCCTTCCCTTCCCTTCCCTTCCCTTCCCTTCCCTTCCCTTCCCTTCCCTTCCCTTCCCTTCCCTTCCCTTCCCTTCCCTTCCCTTCCCTTCCCTTCCCTTCCCTTCCCTTCCCTTCCCTTCCCTTCCCTTCCCTTCCCTTCCCTTCCCTTCCCTTCCCTCTAGGCTGATAAATAAAAGAAGGTCAAGGAACATTTCCAGATACTCAGTTTTCCTATTGTTCAACAGTTCACAGGATTATCAGCAATATCAAGCAGTTCCCAGGCGCAGTTTGGGGAGCAACAAAGAACAGTCACTATTCCCAGAAGTCAGGTCAGAAATGGCCACTCTGGTTTAGAGATTGAATTTAATAGTATGGATAAGAGTTACTTTGTGCCATTTATACTCATAGCACACAGTTCAGATATAGTCTAAAAATTCAGACACAAACTTGCTTGAATTAGGTTAACTTCATCCTCACTGCTTTGCATGCAATATTCATTTTAGTGATCAAATATGACATTACTGTTAATGTAAACAAGCAATTTAGAGTTGTAATCCTAAGGTAGTTGTATATCGTTGCTTTCATTACTTGAAATGCACAAGAACAATAAAAATCCTTGTTTCCTACCTAAAAGGCATAGGAATGAGTAAGTGTAAATGAATAATTTTAACAGCTCTTAAGTAAAATATTTTGTTCTCCACTGTCAAAATAACTAAGTTGAAAATTCAAATTTTAATATTTTTCCTACTCTCAGATTTGAAATGAACATTTAATGGTTTGATTTGGCTACCAGAAGGGAACCTATGTTGCAAAAACTTTCAAGAACCTACACTTTCATAATCAGATTTACGGACTTTCAGAATCCTTTTCTAAAAATATGACAGTGCTCCTTAAAAAAAGGCTCCTCGCACCACTATTCCATTTTGCCAACACTGGCCTTTTTTACTGAAGTTCAACATGCTCATTTTTTCTCCGTCGTGATAATGAAAAGTTTCAGCCCACTTTTGTTTCAGGTGCCTGAGACTGGGCTTTATCACATGTTGAAATCACAGAAGCAGTTTCACCATTCCTTGAATGACTAAACTTGTTTCAATCCTTCTCGTCTCTGACAAGTAGTGCTGTTTCTAAGTTTATGATGAATCTGTTTTAGACTTCAGTGAAAATGTAAATCAAAGATATCCTTTAAAAAACATGGGCTATAAAAGAAGGAGCCTCAATACCTGTAGTGGAGAAGGGACTCGAATTGAGGAGAGTGGTTCTCTCTTCCAGACCTAACAGTATTGTTCCCATGTGCGTGACCTTGGTCTGGATCTGCTTCTTTACTGAAGCTCCATTCTGACTCATCACATCCTAGAGGTGTGAACATCAGGAAGATGCTTGGTTGACAGAAACTAAAAGGGATCAGTGTTGTAACAGCAAGAACATCATTCAGCAAAGCTCCTCACTGTGTCAAACCCCCTTGTGCCATGTAAGATCTCCAGTGCAAATGAAGAGTGATGCTTATTTGGTCAGCTTCTCTCATTACTTAGGGATTTCCATTTGTGCATTCTCTAAATATGGAATTACTATAAAGTGAGCAACCAATCTCTCTTGTGTAAGTCATGAAAATAGTCACAGATAAACCAGGAATCAGGGGACAGTCACAGCTTCATAGAAATAAAAGCTGCAATTGCTCAGTTAATCTAACTCCTGCAGAACAAGGGCCAGAAATTCTCCATGGATTAACTGTTGAATGAGCTTCAGTGTGTTTTGTGGAAGAATTAATAATAATACTGTCTTGGGTTTACTTTTTAAGGCTGTAGATATAAAATCTTTGCCTAACTTAATGAATCGATCCTTTCCCAACCACTGTCTCTGATAAAGATACAAATCTGTTTTCTCTTCTGGGTTTTGTTGAATTTGAATATTAAACCAGTAAAATCTTCTGCATAGATATATCTATTAATCCTTTTTAGTTCTTTATAGTACTTTGTTATTAAGATGAATAAATTTTGTTGTTTCTTTTCATTATAAGTTAGATTCTCTCATAGAATCACTTAATCACAGACTGGTTGAAGTTGGAAGGGTACTCTGGAGGTCACCTGGTTCAGTACCCATGCTCAAGCAGAGCCACCTATACCCAGTTGCCCAGGACCACGTCCAGATGACTTCTGAATACCTCCATGGAAGAAGAATGCACAGCCTTCTTGGGCAACCTGTCCCAGTAGTGAGTCATCCTTACAGTAAAAAAGTGTTTCCCGATATTCCGAGGGAACTTTATGTGTTTTAATTTGTGCTCACTGCCTCTTTCCCTGTCATAGAACACCACTGAAAATAGCCTGGCTACACCCATTTTGTACTTTCCCTTCAGCTATTTATATATATT
This sequence comes from Dromococcyx pavoninus, assembly GCA_033558185.1. Taxonomy (NCBI): domain Eukaryota; kingdom Metazoa; phylum Chordata; class Aves; order Cuculiformes; family Neomorphidae; genus Dromococcyx; species Dromococcyx pavoninus. Next base: position 54,458 of record JAUMJL010000383.1, on the reverse strand, counting down.
CATAAAATCCCCCTTGAGCCTTCTCTTCTCAAGGCTAAACTGTCACAACTCTCTCAGCCCTTCCCTGTGAGAGATGCTCCAGACTCTTGATAGTCTCAGCAGACCTTCACTACAATCTCTCCAGTATGTCCACGACCCTCTTGTACTGAGGAGCCCAGAATTGGACAGAATATTCCAAGTGTGGCCTCACCAGTGCTAAGTAGAGGGGAATGATCCCCCTCTTGCCTGCTTCCAACACTTCTTCTAATGCACCCCAGGATACCATTTTACCGCCTTCGCAGGAAGGGCACGTTGTTGGCTCATGTCCAACTTGGTTTCCCCCAGGTCCTCGAGGTCACTTTCTGCAAAGCTTCTGAGAATGTTTTGGCAAGACATCAGTGGTGCCACATCACTTTATTCAGTGTACCAACAACTTTCTTGAAAGGGACGTATCAGAAAGGGAAGTAATATTCCAAGTGCCATTGCTTCACATCTATGACAGTTGGAACATGACCTTTATGAACAAGTACATTATATCCTTTTGTTTATTTAGACATAAGATACTCTTGCCCTTCTCTCCTCTAGTTCAGGCTCACACTTAGTGGATTGTCACCTATAACCAGTAGTGCCTTTCTTAGTCACTGCTTTCCCGAGCAGACTCCACCATTTCATAGGGAAAATTTTCCCTCTGTTGATAAGTTTTCTGGCACTAAGCTTGTTGAATAATCCAGATCATGGTACATTTTTGCCCTCCCTCAGTGTCTGCAGTATTTCAGTCACTTAAAAATATTATCATCAGTGATGTTACATATTCTTATCGATGAGAGTAAAAATTAATGTCAGCTCAAGGACTGAAATGTGAAACTCTATTAAGAATATACATACTTAGACATTATTCTCTCTTCTTCATCCATTTCAGGTTCAAGTAAATAGCTTTTTTGATTCATTTAATGCATTTAGTATTTTATCAAATTGTTATAATTGTAATAAACATCCCTGCAGTTGCAAGTTAAATGTTCTTTAGAAGTCAATCAAATTTGTAATCTCATTACAAGGAAGAAAACAAATTAATTTGACAGTATTTATATTCTGTAAACCTGTATTGATTACTATTAATTATATTATCCTCCTTTAATATTTTTATTAATTGAGTCTTCAGTCAGACAATTCATTTATAGGAACAGAACTGATTCCAGCCTGTTAAGCATCTAATTGCATGGATAATTCTGTTAATAATTTTAAATTTTTAGCAACAATTTAGCTTCTATGCTTCACCGAGTTATAAAAAAGGAAATATTTGTTTTCGAGACAGCTGATTATTTCTTTGAAAACTCCTCAAATTGTCATATTCTAATATATTGAGTAACCACAGATGAATTTATTCCTTTGTTCTTATTCATAGAGCTTGTTATCTTCTGTTGAGGCATTAGTAATAGTTGCTGTGAGAGACAGGTTACTGAACCTGCTGGTCTGGTTTGATACTGTTCTTATGCTGGACTGATACACATTATGATAATCTTCATTCAAGTACTTGTGAGTATAGAACAAAATCCAGACACACTTTTAAATGAAAATCTCACTTAACAAATAGGATTTTTTTTCCTATTCTTGAAGTGTTGTGGACTTAGAAGTCAAGCAAAACCAGTAACTTTCCATGGCTTCAAATGGAGCACTGAAAACAAACAGGTGTGGAAAAAAAAATACCCTGCAAGTGATGGTGAAATGTTCAGGTGATTTTTTTTATTCTTGCAACTATCTAACATCTCAGCATGGATATGAAATCAGAGCATCTACTTCTGTACATTCTCTGCAGAGCAGAAACTGTAACATAGAAACAAACCCTCATGAAAACTCTGTGCGTATAACATACAAATCTGAAATGTACACATGATGCAAAATGTAATTTGTAGATCAGTAATTATATATAGACTGTTGTGAAACAGGGTATTCCTCCAGCTGAATGCTGCTTAGCCATGCAGTGGACATGTAGTGTGGTTATAAGATGGGGTTTTAGTGGGACAGGAGATGTTTGAGAACGGTCACTTGGGCTTTAGGGTTCTGAAAAGCATCCAGTTTTGTTGTTCCTTATATCTAGTCTGAATCTACCATCTTTCAGTTAAAACCAGTGCCCCTTGTCCTATTGCAACAGGCTTTGTTAAAAATTTTGTTCCCATTTTTCTTTTAGGAGATTCTTTTAGGTACTGAAAGGCTGCAATAATGTCTCCCTGGAGACTTCACTTCTCCACTATGAACTATCCAAAATTTCTCAGCTTCTATTTGCAAGAGAGGTGAATCTCATGAGGTTCAAAGAGGTCACGTGCAGGGTCCCACACCTGAGTCGGGGCAACCTCCCATGTTACGACAGACTGGACGACGAAAGGACTGAGAGCAGCCCTGCCAAGAAGGATTTGGAGGTACTGGGAGATGAAAGGCTGGACATAAGCCAGCAATGTGCACTCACAGCCCAGAAAGCCAACTATATCAGGGGCTGCATTAAAAGAAATGTGACCACCAAGGGAGGTCATTCTGTTCCTCACCTCCATTTTTGTGAGACCCCACCTGCAGCACTGCATCCAGCTCTGGAGCCCTCAGCAGGGGAAAGACATGGACCTGTTAGAGTGGATCCAGAGGAGGGCAGCAAAAATTATTAGAGAGTTGGAACACCTCTCCTGTGAAGACAGGCTGACAGAGCTGGGGTTATTCAGCCTAGAGAAGAGAAGGCTATTGTAGCCTTTGAGTACTTAAAGGAGGCCTATAAGAAAGATAGAGACAAAGTTTTTAACAGGGCCTGTTGTAACAATAAAAGGGGTAATGGTTTTAAAATAGAAGTGGGGAGATTCAGACTAGCTATAAAGAAGATTTTTTTTGTGATGAGGGTTGTGTAGACACTGAAATAGGTCTTGGTTCCCATGCTATAGTGTTAGTCTCATTTGTTTTTTGTTGGACCTTGAATGTTGTCTCTGAAAAAGTGCCTACAGACTGGATAGGATACCTTATTTATCTCAAAAGCTGCTTGGTCCTTTGTGTGGTCAGCTGTACTGAGCCCAAAGAGTTCACAGAACCACAGAATAGCTGAGGTTGGAAAGGGCACCTCAGGATTATGTAGTCCACCTGCCTTGCTCAAAGCAGGGTCCTCTTGAACACATTGCTCAGGGCCATGTCCTGTTTGAATATCTTCAAGGATGGAGACTCCACAACCTCTCTGGGCAACCTGGTCCAGAGTTCAAATAAATTCACAGTAAAAAATTTTTATTAATGTTTTAATGGTGTTGCTTATATTTCATTTTGTGCCCATCACTTCTTGCACTGTCGTTGTGTATCACTAAGCAGTCTGATTCTGTCTTGTTTACTCCCCCAACAGATATTTCTATACATTGCTCAGGTGGATCCACAGGGTTCTGCTGAAGCCCATTTCCTGTTCTCTTCTGGTCTGGTGGATGGACACCAATCAGAATACTCCTAGGCTGCTGAAATCACAGTAGATTCCTATGTGTGGGCAACTGAATCAAAATGATACTGCTGTTGTGTTTAGAGTGTCTGTGTAGAGTGCACTGTACATGTGAGTTTGGGGAAGGATTATATTTAGCACTCTTTCAGGTTTTCTTGAGTATTCAAGATACACACAAGGGACTGACAGATACAGTGAAGCTGTGAGAGACCTTGATCCTTCTGGAGATGCAGTGGGAAGCCAGGCAGGATATACAAGGTTGTCTAAAAGTTACTTGATGCTGATATGTGGGTGACTGAATCATGCCACTAGTATGTCTGTTGATATAAAATGACAGCAAAATATGTCTTATTTGTCTTTATGTGGGACTGTCAGGTGTTCTAGATCCTAAATGAGTAGAAAACAACTCTGTCCCATGCTGTAGTGTAATCCTAAGAACGCTTTCTCCAAAAGCAGGATATATTGAGTTGCTTCAGAAACTGCATTTATATATAATTATTCAATTATCCTTCTATTAAAAAAAACAACATAAATTTTTGTCCAGAGCAATGTTATATTTCCATTAAGGCTTGAAGTTCCCACTGATTTCTTGTTCATGTCTTTTCTACAGAAAAGTCAACCTAAATGGCAGTTAAAAGGCCAGATATTTTGTTAAATTTGTATGCAGATGCCTACCTAGAAACAAACTGTATTTTCCAGCAAAATATATATAAGTGAACACTCAACCTCTCTAACATAAGTGGCAGTTCTGTTGTTGAACACATGGATAAATATTACCATAAATACATCATCAATTCTACTAACTCTGGGAGTTCAGGACACTCAGCATTTTGTCCTCTTTTTGCCTGGTCAATTACTCTGACTGAAAATTTACCAAAGGTCTCTATATACAGTTTGCATTTAAAGCCTGGCAGAGATGGATATTTTTCGTATTATTCTTTCCTTTTCATCTCATTGTATGTTGCAGTGTCTACAAATTAGAGGCTATTTGTGCACCTTGACAAATATTTTGGCACTGCACTTCTGCAAATCTCAGCAGATTTGTCTACATTTTGTTTTAATGGAGCAAGTGGAAAATTTACACACCAAAGAAGTGAAGAGAAATGGGAGAAGCAACCTCTCATGTGATTGTATTTAAAATATTGATGAATTTGTCACGGTTGTGTTTCCTCTGACTTTGGAAAAGAGCACGTACAGAACTGATCAGAGGAATTCACTATAGCACCTGATAAATTGTATTTCCCAGAAGATCAGAGGGGTAATATTAATTAGTGAGAGTTCATTTTTTAGAGAACAGAGGTGGAACCTGGATAAACCAAGTTTAAACATTCGGAAACTACCTCCTAAGACATTTCCTTTTTCAGCTGAAATCCTTATAAAGTTTCTGCCATTACTGCTTTGCCCTTGGTGCATCATTGTCCAAAATTACTCATAAAGTAATTTCTGCAAGCACTGAAACAGTACAAAAAGAAGAGTCGTCATCAGGTTCCCAAACAGTTTTGAAACAGTACGTCCATTTAAAAAGCGCCTCCTTTTGAAATTCTTTTCAGTAAAACTTTTCATATCTATTTGTTTTGGAAAGTTTGGTTAAACATCTAAGCTACAGTTGCTTCAAACCATACCTGAAAGAGGATGCTATTTACATCTGAAGACTTTTTTTCTGACTTTAATTGTTTTATTTTTGGCCTGGGAAGAGTCAGACCTTGTACCATAACACTGGAATCAAAATGAGGAGTGGGAGCATTGGCAATTAACCCAGACCTTTGGCTGAAGCAGAACTTGGACATGAACTGCTATGAGCTTGCAGGGATGAGATAAATAATTAGTTTGAGACTGAGGAGATGAGGATTTGATTGCCAGTATTGTCACAGCCATTCTATGGAATTGTGGGCAAGGCACTTTGGAGGGCACGCCTGATCATCTAAATAATAAATATTCAAAGTCAGCTAGTTTTCTAGGTTGCTTCCATTGTCAGTGGATATTAACGGGGATTCCTGTCACTTTTTTCCTGAGAGAGACTAACCCAATATAAGTGATCCCATCTAGATTTGATTCCTGCTTTAGAATAGTATAAATTGCCTTGCATTTTATCTGTGTCTTGATACATCAAGAATGAAATTTGGTTGACAGATTCTAGATAACTATTTCATACAGCTACAATTAGGTGGGATAAATCCCACCTTTAATCTCTGTATAAGCCAATCTTCTCCCTGTAGTGTGGGAACAGTACTATTCTTGTTCTTCTTCTTTGTATGTCTTATCTATTAGATGGGAGTTCCTGGACCTGTAATATCATATATTCAGTTCCTAGCCAGGTTTGGTTGTCCTTATTTATCCAAAGATGGAAATTATTTTCAAGCACCAGACAAATCAGGGATAAATCAACATAGATTTTATTGCCGTGAAATGTTTGATCAAATGTGGTCATTATCTTCATAGACTCATGTAAAACAGGTAGCTTGTTTAGGAAATAGAAATATAAAAGGTTATGTTTTTCACCACTGAATTATAAATCAAATTAAATCAAGAAAAAAAGGCAAACCAAAACCCCAAACCAATAAGTAGGACATTGTTTGTGACCAAGTGCGCACTCACATTTAAATACAATCACAACAGCTGCTGTATGGAACAGAATTGTACAAAATAAAGAAAAGTAAAGAACAGCAATAAAAAAAGATCAGACCTCTCCAAATGACCTTCACCTGGCAAAGGAAAATGATTTTATCTTCCTCCCTCATTCCCCACACAGCTGTACTTGAAGTCTTGTTGAGCCTGTAATGAGGGTAGAGGCAGAGGATATTTTTATAAATACAGTTCCTGTATAATTATATTTAGTGATTCTTCCTTGTTTTGCAGGCTTGTGTCTTCTATTAGTGCTGTTTCTTCTTGTCCTTAAAAATAAAGAACTAGAGCAGCAGAACTATCTTTCCAAAGGATAAATAAAAGTCAAATGACCTTGGAATTCATCAACAGCTCTTTTGGACACTCAAGACATCTAAGACCAAAACTGTTTGTTGGTATTAAGAAACAAACAAATAAAAAAGCAGTTAGAGAAACTGGCTCTTAGCACAATAAGCAGCCCTTCTTGAGCCTTGCTGCAAAATTGTGAGCCACAGCTGTGCCGCTGAGTCATGTTCAAAGGAAGAGATGAGCTGGGGAAATATTTACACAGAGGTCCAGGATTTGGAAGGACTATACATTATGCTTGCTTTATAGCAGATTTTTTGTTCCTAGGAAAAGTTAAAGAGAAGCTTCAAAGAGCAGATTCCTTGTTGATTTGGAGAGCTGAAGTCTTTTCCTAATGGATGTTGGAGTTTATATTTTAAAAAGCAGTAAATTAAAGATTCAAATTCACCCCTTGTGCCAGTTCTCCAAGGCAACAGAATGACACCTAGAAGGAATTAGGGTTTAAGACGGCAGCATGAAGGACAGAATTCTTAACAGTCTTCAGCTGTAGGTGGCAGGGTCATCACTGTTTGTCTGTGGTTCACTCCTCTTTACAAACCATGTGAATGTTGTTCCCATTCTCATCACCTGCATAAAACTCTCCCTTCACTACACATCTCTGCCATGTAATTGATACTAATGGAGGACTGTGTGAACAGAGATCCAGATCTTAGGGCAGAGGTCAGAGGCCAGAATGTCACTCCTAGTTCTGCCGAAGACTTACCTTCTAAACTCAGTCAACACGTGAGCTGTTTGTACTCAACAGTGAGTAACACCTTGCTTTAGAAAAAAAGGCACATGGTTAGTCAGTGTGTTTCTTTCATGAGCAATTTGCTGATGAATCCAGGCTGGTCATCATCAGTCAAATGTGTCAGGGCTTAGAGGAAGAAGTAAGTTCAGAGACCACTTAGGTTTTGAGATTTGGGGTAGGAAACGTGTAATGTACTCAAAGCCAAACAATTGGCTGAAGTACACCAGGATCCAAATACTGAGACAGCACTTGAGCTATGAATCTATTTTTGGGGTTTCAAAAATCATAATTCATTGCCCTGGCCACAGAATTTTAGACCATTTTCTCTACTCCTTTGAACTTTTGACTGAATCGTATCTATAATTTCATGATCTCTCAAAGGGAGACCTTTTTTTTTTTCAGATCAGGCTAATTTCAAAGACAAAAAGCTAAAAATATACTTGAATTTGCTACCAGTGAGCATCCATTAACTTCAAACCCTGCCCTTCCTTCAGGCTGATGTAATTCATTAATATGTCCTGAGACAGCAACATTTCCCTAGAGACAAGGACTAAGGAAAAGACAATGTGGGAACATTGTGCAGGTAGAACTGGGTGAGAACTTAGTCACAGAAACAGCTGTGAATTCATTGTTTAAAATCACACTGACAGTTCCAATTTAAAAAAATGAAGACATTTTGACACCAAACTGCTCCGATAGCTAGTTCAGCAGAAGAGGCAGTATTAATTACTTTTTTATTAACTACAGTTAAAAATAACACAAGAACCTGCGAACATCAACAAATCTCACAGCTACCTTTTTAAAAGAAATTTTCCTTTTAAAATGTGTTGAGATATGAATGAAAAATCAGAAAGATAGGGATATAAATGCGGATAATCTCTTAATGATGAAAATATACGGCAGTTCAATCGAGTTGAATAAAATCTGTATTGAACCTTATCAAAATATGTAGAGGTCATTAAACCAAAGCCTGGAAGTTCTGAGGCTTCAAGAGTGCTCAGAATTATTAATATTAATAGATCAAATTATAATCCAAATAAAGACTAATTGTTTCTTTCAGAGCAGATGCTGATAGTGCTTATATAATAAAATAAGATGGAAGTCTTCAAAGAAAATTTTGTTGAAACCTTGGACAACATCCCGAAGAGGTAAATATCTCAAATAATGTTGTATACATATTATTTCCAATATCAGGCATTTGAGTTTGATTGTAATAAAATGCTGCTTTGTCAACAGTTTTACAGAGTAGTCCACTCAGCCAGTCATTCCTCCTTCTCCAGAAGACTGATATTTTAGTGGAAAAAAAAAATGAAAAGGATTAAAAATTTTTTCTTTTCTTTTTTCCTTGCACCAAAATCTGATTTTAAGTTATTCACGTCTTGAAGTAGAGGACCACAATTAAATTCCTTTGCAGTACATTTTTGTTTGGCAAAGCCATGTATCCGACACAGTCAAACCTCTTATTTTTTTCCCATCTCCTTTTCTCTGCTTCAGTTTGGGCAAGAGAAAAAAACAGAATTATTTTCCTTTTCAATTTTAATTGCATTTACCTATTTTCACACACAAGTATCTCATTTTCAAGAACAGTTCCACAATGTTTCTGTCAAACACATCTTTAAGGATCGTTCATTTGATTTTAATGCTTCTCCAGAGGTGCTGGAGTGAAAAATTAATTCAGTAAAATTTAAGTTCTGTTAGGCACTTAGCTGATCTTAATGTGTTAAGGAGGTGGAGTCCCATGGAGGTATGTCCATTTCCCTCAATGCATGGAGGGTGCCTAGATAGCACTAACATAGCATCTAAGTTGTATACCTACCATAAGCAAGGCAAAATCCGGGGAAAACCACAGGATATCTTCTTGGTAGATTTCCTTATGCAAGCAAATAGGGACTCATTAGTTCCTAGCATATTTTCTCACCATGATGGCAATGTCCTTCCTGACCTCAAGTGGAACAGCCATAAGTATATTATTTCCTTCCACATATTTGGAAGGGAAGGCTGGTCTTGTTTTCAGTTTGACTTGCTACATCATGGCTGTAAATGCCCTCAGATATTTATCATAGTCCCTAGATTTAACCTAAAGCTGGTCATCCAAGATGTAATGTATCCTAACTAGTTTTAGAAAGCTATGGTGTACACACGTGTGCATGTGTGTACTTATCCTTAGCTTCCTTCATACCTGCTGAAGAAAAGCACACACTATCAGGGCATGATTTATCATTATTTTGAGGTGAGATAAACTCCATACTGTAAGTGCCTTTTTGTCTCCACTGATCTCGGGAGAGGGGGATGATTAATCCAGTTGCAGTCACGTGCAATGCAAATGCCACCATTACATTCCAACTGTTATCTGTGGAGAATGAGAGGCACTTTCAAATGATTCCTTGTATCTGTCCTAGACTCTTGGTGTTCAGGTCAAGTGGCCATCCATGGGTATCTAGTGCCGTCTTCTGGGATTCTCCAACTTCTCCTCCAGGTGAGTCAAGTTCTCCTTCAGGTTTCATGTCACATCTGTCAAAACTCTGTGGCTGTCTTAGATACCCTAAAATATCTCAAATGGTTCTAAACACTTACACTTGGACAACTACATTACTGCCTACCACAGAAAGAGATAAATTGTGTCTTAGAAGAAAAGGTCTGGTTCTGCTGATCTTAAAAAGAGTTTAGACGGCCAGCATAACCCCATTCTGTAATATCAATCCTTCCTAACTTTCTCAATAAACTGATGTTGTAAAAATAAGAAAAGGAATGGGATACAAGAAGTTAGAATGTGGCTGGAAAAAGCCTCTTGACTCAAAGAAGCTTGACCTCAAACAATGCCTGCAATGTTTTCTGTGTGTGGATGTGTGGTAGGTGATAAAGTAATATTTAAAAAGTACATTAGCAAGGTTATTACCACTTAGCTTCTGTGGACCAAACCAATCTGTCTAATTTGTCACTTTGGTTTTGTTTTATTTTCTTTTCGGTGAGTGGATTCTGTTAGACCTCTGCACCTCAGCTGGATTTCTAAAGACAATAAAGCTGCAGAAACAAGCTGTTGAAGAAAAGAAAGCATCATAAAATCAAGGCAACACAAAAGGTGACTTCAACTGCCTGCATTGATTCTTTTGAACAGAGACCCAGGTGTGGCAGACTGCAGTGTTGTGGGACCAGGGGCTGAGAAGATAGAGGACAGAAGCCCGTGCTGTCATTTATTCTGAAGTTCACGGAGGGTTCAGGGCTCTCATTGAAACTATCAAGTTTTTTCCTGTTTTAGTCTGCCATGCTCTTTGCACAAGAGACACCATGGCTGTTGCTTGAATGGTCAGGACAGATTCCCAACAGGCTCTGGCCTCATTCCAGTGCACCTTTATTGTACATTCCTACATGGGGATAAGCAGTCCTCGACACCAAATGGTTCATTTGTCCCATGACCCAAGAATTCCTCTTTTGCCAGGTTTCCACATTGTTTTCCCAGTGGTGAGTAGATCAGGCATTTCCGATGGATCAGAGGAAGCCCTTCTTTCAATCTATCCAGCATGCAAGCAAAACCAGGATGCTGGAACTGCATGCCCCACAACTGATGCACGGGCCTTAATTGTGCTGCCGGAGAAGAAAGTGCTTCAAATTTCATGTGCCACCTCAGCCAAGTCCAGAAGTGCTTATAAAAAACAGTGTTAGTGTATCATTCAGAACAATCAAATACTACGTGCACGAAAAAGTAGTTTAGAGCAACATAAAATTAAAAATGTGACAATTTCATTACACAATTACTGTACACTGCTGTTCTTAGGGTTGAGTACTTTCCTCTCTCACGCTCTCTCTCTCTTTTTTATTCTTTCTCTTTTTATTTTCTTTTTTAATTTTTTCTTTTTTTTCTTTTTTTCCCCCCTTTTTTGGATTTGGTCCACTGGAGATAAATCGCCCTCAATGATATATATATATTTAAAAAAAATATCAGCAGCAAGACTCTCTTGAAATAGATTCTGTTTGATGTAGCTAGTCTGTCTTTTCTGTTTTGCCCTCTTTCACAGCAGCCTCTGAAGTTTTCCGCAGGGGGGCTTTCTCCGAGTTGGCGTGTCCTTGGCCGGATTCCGCCGCTCCTCCGTTTTTGTGCGATGTGTGCTTTTCCAAGTAGTTCAGCATTTCACTGAGAACAGTTTGGAAAGTGCTTAGGGCAGCACATATTGCAGGAGTTCCAAAACCATGAGTGATCAAACTACAAATGGGAAGGAGACAGAAAAAGAAATACACATGCACACATAAATATAAATGCACTCACATACATCGAAGAGTTCACAATACACTTACTGTGCTATTGTGAAATTCAAGCCTTTTCTCCCTAAACTATTTATGACCTATGGGAGAAGCAGAAAAGAAAAGAATAGAGTAGAAGAGTAGACCACATGCAGCTTCAAAAGTTGTTTTTTGTAGAAGTCTCAGTTCTAAACCACTGTGGGACAGATCCTTGGCTGATGCAGATTGGGACAGTGCTGTTGACTTCAGAGAGACCAACAAAGGGTCCGTGCCCTAGGATCTCCAGTAATGCTACTTTTTCAGTCCCAGAAGGTTTGAATCCTCCTTTCTCAGGTAAATCAAACCAGTTCTGTGTGGTTTATTCACTCTTTCAGATCAGAGTCTTGAGCAACGAGACCTGGTTATTGTCCATGGGTGTATGACTGTGTCTGTACTAGGAAATTAAACAATGTCAAGGTACAATCTCTGACCCTCAGCACAACTGGTACAGTTTGGTTGTATTTGTGTTGCTAAGCCGTCTGAGTATCCAACAGTGTGAAATCCAAACTGCCTATTAGGAATAGTAGCTCACCAATGCTAATGCCCAAATATTGCCTAAGAAACCTTTCACATAGGGCTAGTTCAGCCAGCCTGAGTTCATGGCCCATCCTAACAAAGGAATAGCAAGAACACCCAAGTTCCAACAATATTGCTATGGTGGTGTTGAATTTAGTAGTTTAGATTTATTTTGTTGCACCTTGCATCTAAATAAGGTATTTTCTCAAGATAACGCTGATTTTCGTCGTTGTTGTTTCTCTGCACTGCAAAGTAGATGAATTTTTGTGGCGCTCCTCACTCAAGAGCTACTGAAATGCTCAATTAATGAACTTGTCAGGTAGTTTCATCTCAGCTTAGAGGAGAGTTTCAGTACACACATATGTATCCACAATTACTTGAAATGTTTTGAGCATCCAGCCTGGCTTTCACCTGGAGATCCAGAAGTGTACAGGTTTCCCACTGGTCCTGTCTCTTAGATACCACCTCTTTGAGGATGTCTGAGTTAATTTAGGATATCAGAAACAGCACTACAGATCAGTTTTTTAGTCAATTGACTCCTGCTCTATCTGCCTAAATATTCTGTATACAGTACATCACGTTCATTTAAGGGTCAGGGAAACTCCAGTTATACTAGACACTTAAGAATAGGTAACCACATTATTCTTGTTGTTATAAGGACTCATTTTGACAAGTGATATGTGAAAAAAACCCAAACCACCAAACCCCCTAACCCTGCAGATTTTTAGTTTTCATTAAGAAACAGAAATTAAAACATATTTCAAAGGCTGAAATGTCATTGCAGTCTTTAAATGTTGTATTTAATTTATTCCAGTTCTGCTGAAGGTAGAAAGAAGACAAAGAGAGGAACAGAAGTTGATTTTTGAGGTTGTGGACATATTTGAAAAATCAGTACTCTTTATTTGTTTGGGTGAGAAAAAACCCCAACACTTTATAGTGATTCTGACAAAACCATAACTATTTCCCACCCCATGCTAATTAAGACCTTGCCCCTGCAGTAATTCACCAGGTGTCTTAGGTACCACATTAGTAAACCCTGGTCTAATAGACCTTATAGCAGCCTTTCAGTACTTAAAGAGGGCCTATAAGAAAGCTGAGGAGAGGCTCTTTATCAGGGAGTGCAGGAATACGACAAGGGATAATGGGTTTAAGATGAAAGAGGGGAGATTAAGATTAGATATTAGGAAGAAATTTTTCCCTGTGAGGGTGGTGAGACACTGGCATAAGTTGCTCAGAAATGTTGTGGAAGTCCCATCCCTGGAGATGTTCAAGAAAAGTCTGGATGAGGCTTTGAGCAACCTGATCCAGTGGGAGGTGTCCCTGCCCATGGCAAGGGGGTTGGAACTGCAGGATCTTTAAGGTCCTTCCAAAACAACCCATCCTGTGATTCTATGATTCTAATGCAGAGCATCACGTGTAGGTCAGACATGGGAACATTTCTGTGAGACTCCGCCTGCTCTGCACTTTTCCTTCTCAGTCTTTACAGCTGAGAAAGTAAGGGTTGAGGCAAAAGTGGTTATACAGGACCTGGACAATTGTCAGTTGCTGGAATTATCAAAAAAAAACCCAACATGGAAAATGCCCTGAGGTATTTTTAAGGTGTTCTTTCTCTCTGCTGGACATGGGAACCCTATTTGTTAGGAAAGCTGATGTCCTAAGGAAGACACCAAACTTATGGGAGTCCTAATCAGAATGAGAGCTCAGTTTAAAAATATCTTTTCATTTCAGATGCCGGGTAGCACAGCACTTTATAAAAGGTCTCCCAAAGGCTATTAACAAATAACTTGCTTTTAGAATGTTTATCCATCAGTCTCCAGGCAATTTTCAAAGCAGGAGTTTATGTATATCCCTAGTTAGCAATGAATGAATAGTGATAATTAAATATTTACAAGGACTATTTTGAAGACATCAATTAATAATACCATATGACTCTTGAAGTTTGGACTCTTACAGTTTGGACTTCTGGCAACATCTGGATATTTTTAATTTAACATTAAAAGCAAGTAAATTTACCTCATTTTCTTTTTTTTTTTATTTTTAGAAATGCCTGACATACCGGGAAAATAAAAATCATCATCATCATTGTAAGTCATGTTTTTAATAGCAATAAAAATAACAACAGCAGTAGCGTACAGGTAAGAGTATTGTTAGCTCTTTCAAGTCCAGTATTTAGGAGTGAGGCAATTTCAAGATTGTGTTGCATTTTGTTACCATTTCAAGTCTTCAGAAGTCCAGAGAAGTATAAATCTGATGGTACTTGTAAAACCAGAAGGCAAGAAAAAGGAAATTCAAATATATCATCACTGGTTATAATTGTCATGAGTTTTATGCTGCTTGTGTGATCTTCTGGGTCCTGATTTAGAGAAATGACTGTACCAAGGTATAGATAAAATTATTCATGATTGAGCATGCAAAACAAACCAGTTTATCTATTTAAAATGTTAGCAATATCTGCAACCATTCATTTACAGTAGATGCAAATAGTAAGTTTAATAAGGGATTGAGTAGAAAAGAAATCTTCTGGCCTGCCTTTCTTTGAACCTTTCAACTCCAGAACAAAAGGAATAGTGTTGTGTTCATATGATAGCTCAATACACCCTGAAGTGCAAACTGGGAATACTACAGTAAAAACTTAGAGACATTATCTTAGAAATGATCTGTAGGTCTAAGAACAAGGATAGGAAACTTTAATCTTCTCAAATGATGAACAAGACTGTAGAAAACACCAGAATGAGACAAAATCTGGTACATATGTATTGCTGCCAGCTTGCGATTGTGTACGTCAACAGTACCTAAACTCCCATTATAATCAAAAGCAATTTAATCCTACGTATAAGAGTCTATGGTGATTTAAGATGTTCTATTGCATCTGAGATATCTGCACAGAACTGCTAGACGTGGTATAGGTCTTCACTCCAGGTAATATAGAGGGTTTATAGGAGAACAGCACCCTTCTAAAGTAACAACGGACTGACAGCATAGCTAGTAACATCTAAAAAGATGCTACGTGCTACTGTTTTCTCAGCTGTATCTTGTCCTAGATCTTGTCCTTATTGACTACATGGGAAGATTAAACACTCAGCTTATACTGAAACACCTAAGTATGGGTATTTTATCCTGAGCAGAATCTTACACTTCTGGTCTGAAAACTAGTGTTCATAGGAAAAGAATTTTGTGGGATGAGTAGGCCTCTAATGTGACACTAATATTCAAATACAACATATTTTTCAAGGTAGCATTGTATTTCTTACAAAAACCCAACCCCTTTTTAATGAAATAGTGCTGCAGCATCTCATGGCAATTATAATTTCAGTTCCTGGTGAATATAATCTTCTCCACAAATGGAGATATGCAGAACTTATTAATTTTCCCATGAAGCTTATCAAGACAAACCTTTTTATGGAAAATTTCTGACCATTGCTCCTTGCTGGGCTCCTGTGTGAGTGTGTATTTTTAGTCTCGTTTTACATAGTGATCATTAAAAGGCTGAAAGATGTTATCTTCCATTTTATGTTATATTTTTATCAGTAATCCCTCTTGCTCTGATTTTGGTGAACTTTATTTCTCGGCAAGTTAAAATCTTTGAAAAATCTAAGAAAGTTGGATAATTTCTCTTAGTTGATGAAAGTAAGTTTCAAGTTCGTGAGAAAATTGGATTTTACATTTAAATCAGATATGAAAGACAGAATATTAATGGCAAAACATTCAAACATATTTCCTGAAAGTCATATTTAACTGAGCTGCCACTGAAGTTGGTACATTTTTGGTATTTGTCCACACCAATGAAAAGAGGTGCTTTTAATATAATACCTCCATTTGGGTTTAAGACCCTAAAATTAAACATGAGGGTTTCATCAAGGAGTCTCTTGGGTATTCTCAGCTTTGTAGTGCTTATTCTCATTGCAACTCCTATAAACTACTCGTTGTTCTAAAAAGCAAGGCTAAAATCTCTGATTTTGGTACTGCACACAGAGAGCAGCAAAAAGAAGGCAATGAATATCAGCCAACATATTATAAATCCTTATGCTTAAGGACATCCAGAACTGCCTGCAATTCTGCCCAGTGCTATGATGCAATTATATCTGCTCATGTTTTAATGATGGCCTTACTTAAAAGTGAAAAGATCCAAATGTGCCTGAAGGCTTGGACTCTCATTTGGCAACTACCTCAAGGACTCCTCCATACCCAAAGCTGGTGAAACTTCGACATACGGCAAAAGGAACAGATTCTGTCTCGGTGGGGGAAGAGAGGCCATCTGCACTGAATGTTTACACCCTTGTTTAAAATAAATACTTACTTTAAAACAATAATAATGAAGAAAAAACAAGCTTGATCTTATTGGTCAGACTCTCAGAATTTTGAATGTGAAAATGACTCCATGATTATCCAAATTTAACAACACATGGCAGATGACTAATAAGAATATCTGATAAGACTTTTGATGTCCGTAAAGGAAATGGGAAAAGATTTTAATCTCTTCACTAATATAAATAACATGCTAAGTTAGAGGTCCCTATATTGACTTTGAGGTGCTTCTGTTGATTTCAAGATCTGTGTTGTGAAGGTTGCCTAGAGTGGTAACGTTATTTTAGAAGGTCAGTAAGCCTAACCATGACACAAGGTCGACTGATAGATAAGGTAAACATTGGAACATGACCAGTGTATGTTACAAGGATAAGCACTGTATAGGATCAGAGTGGCAAACAGCTCATACAAAAGTTGCCTTGCAAAATAGGTCCTCATGCTTGTTTTCTGTTCATAACCGGACCAGTGTGTTAAGGACGTGTTCCCCTAAGCAGATGGACCTTCTTTCACTGTGTGTAAAAGCAATGGAGAAATGAAGAAAAGCATGCTAAAGCTGATGTCCCATATATCTAAAATATTCTACTTCAACTTTGTATATTTTAGTCCTTGTGACTGATTTCCGCACTAGGAGAATCGTCCAGGGAACATACCTGAAACATCCAACAGTGTGGCTACAGTTAAACCACAGCACTGTGGTGCACATGGTGCTCTCAGAAGTCCTTGGATCTTTGCCAAGAAATGTTTCCTTCATGGCAAGTTATATCCCCCAAAATCAAATGCTGGATAAAGCTGTGACTTGCTGGTTTTGAATGAGAAAAAGAGATGTACAAGCTTCTGCCTAGCTGTGGATGAAAAGTGGCCTCACTGCTCATGACTGCTTGTGGTGCCAAATACACAAAATGCACGGATCCAAGATGACTGGATACTGTTGAAAAGGAGTGAGCACATCCCTCACACAACCATCAGCTTCTTCAGTGTCTCCTTTCACTTAGTTAACAGACACATCTCTACCCTATGGGAAGGCAGCAAAATGAATGAGATTCAGCCAACTTGCTACCGTGCAAAGATGTTTTCCAGTGAGACAGCTACTGTAGATGAGAAACCCCATCGCCTTCCTCAAATGAGAAAGACCAAGAGACAAGCATTATAAACATGCTGATAATGAGGGAAAATGCAGATTTGTAACCTAAGAATTTGGAATTCCTTCTTTTTGGAAACACGAGAGTGCTTTAAATGTATTAAGAATTCCTAAGTGCTGGATTGAAAAACTTATCAAGCCCCCCAATTTTTTTTCCATCTTTGATGAATATATATTTTACATATATATTACATATATATTATGTATATATGAATGTATATATTACTTTTCCTTGACAATCATGGAACTTATTTGTTAATGAAGAGGATGAAGAAAAAACAGATTTTCATCTGTT
Source organism: Dromococcyx pavoninus (assembly GCA_033558185.1). Taxonomy (NCBI): domain Eukaryota; kingdom Metazoa; phylum Chordata; class Aves; order Cuculiformes; family Neomorphidae; genus Dromococcyx; species Dromococcyx pavoninus. Next base: position 36,805 of record JAUMJL010000383.1, on the reverse strand, counting down.
CTTGCGACGTTATAAATTGTGACTATAAGGAAATCATAAGGCTCATGATAAAAATCATTGGTAATATTAGAAATTCACACCCTAGCCACAGAAATGTTCTGGTCCTTCCATGACTTTAGTCATAAGCAGAGCAGGAGAAGGTGATAAAACCCCTGCTATGGAATGATCAAAAAGGGAATCCCTGGGAAAGGGAGTGAGGGAAAAATAGCAGAGGAAGGAACTGCAATGCCTCTGGTAAATAAGGAGTCAAGGGAAAGAAAAGAGGAAAAAAAAAGAAAAAAAAAGGAGCAATTTGTTCATTACTAGTACCTCAGCACTAAGAACCAGTGTTGTCCCTCTCAGCTAGCTGAATTTAAAACCAAATTGAAAGAGGAAAATCAGGGAACTCTAGAGGGCACCAGAGGTGTTTCATCACGAGCTTCATTGGCCACCAGGCTTCTTCCAGTCTGTGCATCTAAACAGAAGGCTGCTGCTGCTAATCAAGATGACTGGGATTATGACAGCAGCTTCTCTACTTCCTGATAAGCAAAGAAGCATAAAAAAAAGATAACAATGCATAAGGGGGGGGTAGGCACATTTGTAAAGGCAACCCAGCAGTAAGGTTTTGGGCTTGGTTCTTTGTCACAATTTTTAAAAACATGTTGAGCGTCAAAATCCATTTCATTGCTTCATTTTACCCTTCAGAAAGAAGTATGTTACTATCTTGCTGCTCCCAAAGTCTGAGCCTCTGGTTTCTTGCCTGTCACTTTTTGTGCTGCCTTGTCAGTGTGATGCCAGGCACTTGCAAGAGGCTGACAGCTCAAGGCTCAGGGATTAGCTAAACAACAGAACTCTTGTCTCAAACAGTTTCACAGGAAGGGTGTTTCATATCAGCTGGATGGGTAGGCAAAATACAGAATGATTTCTGAAGATGCTGATTGCTTTCACTATCTAGCTTTAGTATTCTGAGCCTGTTTTTGTCTGTTTTTATAGGGTTTCTGCACCAAAAGAAGTGTCAATTGCAAGAAAGTAGTTTTCCCTTTGCTGTTTTACTGTCTTTATCTTCTTTATATTAAGATAGATGATCTGGATGTGATTTTGTATCTTGTTGAAATGCAACCATGAAGTTAAAGGATCAAATCTGACTTGTGTAATCAATGGGTATTTGTCTTTCGCTGTATGATGGAGGACATTAGTAGGATATCTGAACTCTCCAAATGCTACAGATTCTTAAAGACATAAGTGTCCCAAGGGAAGACATAATAGGAATGTCTATACCCAATTTTACAAGTGCAGAAAGTGAGACTAACAAATGACTGATGAGGTCTGAGAATCTACATGTTTAAGCCAAGAAACATACACAGATCTCTGAGTATAATCTTGTAAGTTTTTGTGCTGTGTTTTTTGAATTCTCAACATGGAGTACAGGGATTTTTTTGGTGAGTTCTCTGGTAACTCTAGTTTTTGTGAAATTTTGGGAAGCTAGAAAAGCTTTCTGGCAAAATTTTAAAAACTCAAAGGTGTTCTGATGCAAGGACAGGTTATGAAGGCAAGACAGAAGACACATATCAGTGTGATTTTCAGGTTCCTGGATGAATCTGTGGGAAACTCAGGTATAACAGCAAAATGGAAAAGATAAGCAGATCCACACTCTCTCCATTCAACATGGGAGATGTAGGGTCTAAACCCAATAAAAATACTGATTTAGTATTTTGGCTATTTGGTCCAGTTGGAGGGATGTCCTAAATTCTGATCCATAGACCAAAAGCTGATTTGATACTTTGTCAACAGACTGACGCATGAAACGAATAAAGTAGGATCCTAGGTCCAGAACCCTAACTTCGGTGTTTAATGCAGAAGCCACCACGTTAGATAACAATACTTATGGGCTCTCATTCTCAGTCCAACCTTAGTTTTTCCTCTGCAAAAGGGGACAGCTTCAAGAAGAGGGATGGAATCTGAACACGTAAATTCACCCATGCCACCAAAGATGCCATGGGATATTTAGAGTATCTATAAGGTTGGTAGATGTGACAGGACTCACAAAAGGCCCTTGAACTGAAGAAGTGGTAGATGAATGTGAGGCAGCATTTCCTTTTACACCTAAAATGGCCCTAAATCTCTATATTGACCAGAGAGGTGAATCACACTAAAGTTCTTAAATCAAAGCCTTATTCACCCACACCTACATTAATGAAATGAAGAGTGCCCAGGCTGCTCCTCTGATCATGAATAACCTAGCACAGACTGACCTCATCTGCACTATTCAAGCATTTTAACCTGTAAAGTAGTGATCATACCTAAGCTTCCAACTGAGAACATCATCTTGACTGAGATAAGACTGGCTTGTGCCTGGGAATTGTTTGGGATAGAATTTGTCCAGGTCAAATATACATAACAAGAAACCAAAGTAACCGTCAAACATTAGACAATTGTGTTCCAGTGTCCAGAACCATACCCACACAATTTATTAGATTAGTTTGTATGTATCTTTTGGGGGATCTAAATTTTCATGTGCCTCCATTCCTTTTTTAAAATGTGACAGAAACATTTCCCTTCTTCAAAGTAGGGATCTATACAACTGAAAATGTTTGATTGATCTGGTCTGGTTCTCTGCTCTGCAGGGGGCTGGATACACTAAATGTCTGGAAAGCGCAAAAATTCTGGAGACATGAGTCATATGCAAATAAATCCCACTGACCAGTGTCAGACCTACTCGCACAACCATTAACAGGAAAAGGATGGGGCTTGATGATTCATGATGCTTAACACTGCTTTAGATCCAACAGAAGAACCTGTTGGCCTGCAATGTCACTATTCAGCTCTGCTGAATTAGTGGCAGGGTTTAAGGTGTTAGGGGTTGCCCAAAGCTTTACTGCCTCCTCTGACAACAACCTGCACCATACAGTCTCCATGTGTCTCAGAGCTCTACTGTCTCCAGGCAGGTTTGTCTTCATCTGCCACAAGTCAGGATTGTTCTAGTTCACCATTTTCAAACTTTTCTATGAAGCATTTTTCTCAAAGCCTGGAGTATTTGTTTTTGCTTTTCCTAACTCTTCCAATCCCTTTTGTCCTCCCATCACCCTAGATAACTGAAAGCTGTCTCTCAGTTTCACTGAGCATGAAACTAGGCGCTTTTACCTGTTCTGAAACCCAAACCAACCAATCTGCAAGACTAAAGAGGGATTTGTATGAGTTTAAAGTCATGAAATAATAATGAAAGATATCAGTGGGACTTGAAAATGATTGAAGTCTCAGGAGAAATCAAAACCCCAGGTTTTCCCTCTTGCATATAGAGACACATGTACAGCTACAAAAACATCTCACACGATTCTGTGGTGTTTTTGCGAGAACATTTGAATTATAAGTAATAGAGGGTATTTAAAAAGAAATAAAACTTTATCTAAATGTTTCCTTTATTTTTTGTTTATCTTTGTATTTTTACTTCTCCCTCTTTCTTTCTTCCTTCCTTTATTCTTTTCTTTCTTTCTTTCCTGCTCTCTTGTTCTTCTTTCCTGATAATCACTTTGTTTAGAAAGCGAAGAGTCAGAGAAATAGGTTCCTCTCATTAAAGATATAGAAATTTTGTGGTTCTTTTCTAGTACTGATATGCTGACTTTTCTCTCTACTGTAGCAGACTCATAAATGCATTTACACAGACCAGCCTTTAGAGGTTGACAAAGAGACACTCATGTATCTGGACAAAAAGTCTCGGCGCTTAGTAATGGAAATAAATATTCCAGGGCTTTCTTGTTTGCCCTGTGGCTTAATGCTGATTCTGTCCTCAGAAACAGGAGACAGGGTAGCTTCAGTGGTGACTTTCAGGCCAGATGCAACCCACATGATTATTTCTCTTGCTCCTCTGCATTTATTGTGAAGGAAAAGAAGAAGAGCTGAAAGACAGCCTGAGTAGCCCTACTCCAGTAGGTAGTCCAGTTTGAGGTCAGTCTGCTTTGGAGGCCAAAGAGTTAATAGTATGGTCATGGTAAAATGATGTCAAATGGTCTCAATAGCAGAGAGGAGTTTCTGGAACTATGTAGTTAATTGGAAAGGATGCAGCCGAACCCAAGAAAAGGATGCTCATTCGTCAAGAAGAGGTGAATCCACACTTATGTATACACTCAGAAATATGAGTTGCCCTGACATGAGGTCAGTGGCTTATGATCCAGCCCTGAATCTTAGTACGTTATGTTGAGCATAAGTCAGGCACATAACAGAGCTGTAGTAAGGGCTGGTTGTTCCCTGAATTCTTGAGTTACGTATATATTAGTGATATATTTGTGCCACTGTGCCCAGGAATAGTCTGGGACAGTGCTGCTTAAATAAGGCAATAAAGCCATTCTGCAAAAAAGCAGCACAGGCAGCCAAAACATGCCTGTGCCCTGTCACTACTTTTATTTGCTAATATCACTATAGCTTCTCTGCTGTACGACACAACCAACTGTATTGAAAAGGGAGAAAACTTGAAAAAAACATACATAATACTATCCTGGCTCAGGTAGTGTGCAATAGTTTGCTGTTATGAAAGTAAGAGTCTACAGAATTATCTCTTCATGGCAAAACAAGATCAGGAAATCATTCTTCATGCAGCATTGGGTTTTCTGTATTCAAGTCAGATGAACATCTTGGAGAACAGCTGCACAAACATGATTGTACCAAGGGTGTAGAAGAGCCTCTGTTTTCTGCGTATCTGGTAAAGTTGTGCAAAACTCAGCAGTTTTCAGGCTCACTGCAGCGCCTTTGAAGATTTCCCCTGTTTTATGCTTTGTATGAACTTTGAGTTTAGAGTTTGAGCAAACCCAGCAATTCTGATCCCTTCGTGGGGACTATCCTGTACTTCAGGCTGGACACATGTTTACAGACCCTGATGAGCTGAGACTCAGTGGAGAAACTTCAGAGGGAAGTGAGAGCTTGGAGATTTAAAAGAGAGGAAATGGGAAACACTGTTTCGATCCGACCTATGCCAGTCTGTGAACCCAGGTCTTAATTATTAAGATTGAGCAAGTAACACTGCAAGCAAGTGGAGCACATGACCCTACACCTACCAGCTGTAGGGTAATTTGTTCCTAAAGAAAGCTCCCCTTTACTCCAAAGTAGTGGAACCTGGATTCTGCTGTAGGTATAAGATATATAGCTCTTCCAAAAGCCTTTCATTATCTTAGAACTGATTTTAATAATAGAGATTTGTGTGATTCCTCTGATGTTTTCTAGTCTGAATATGAGCCAGCAGTGTGCCCAGGTGGCCAAGAGGGCCAATGGTATTTTGGCCTGTATCAAAAGCAGTGTTGCCAGCAGGACAAGGGAGGTGATTGTACTCCTGTACTCCGCACTGGTGAGGCCACACCTTGAGTACTGGGGTCAGTTCTGAGCCCCTCAGTGTAAGAAGGACATTGAGGGACTGGAGCACATCCAGAGAAGGGCAATGAGGCTGGCGAAGGGGCTGGAGAACAAGTCCTACGAGGAACAGCTGAGGGACCTGGGGTTGTTTAGCCCAGAGAAGAGGAGGCTGAGGGGAGACCTCGTCACTGTCTGTGGCTGCCTGAAAGGAGGCTGCGACAGAGCGAGTGTTGATCTCTTCTCTCAAGTGACAGGTGATAGGACAAGGGGAAATGGCCGTAAGTTGTGCCATGGAAGGTTCAGACTGGATATTGGGAAGAATTTCTTTACTGCAAGGGTGGTCAGGCCCTGGAACAGCTGCCCAGGGAGGTGGTTGAGTCACTATCCCTGGGGGTGTTTAAAAAATGGGTGGATGAGTTTTTGAGGGACATGCTTTAGTGGATGATGAGTGCAGTTGGACTTGATGATCTCAAAAGTCTTTTACAACCAAAAGATTCTATGATTCTATGATAAAAAGTCTCTTCGACTTTTTGACGTGCTATGGTGTAAGTGCACGTATATATGTATAAATACCAGACTTTCACCTTGTGGTTTATTTGCTGCCTTTGTTATGGTTTACAAATCAGAATTTCTGAACCTTCTCTTGTTATATTAAATCTATATGAAACTACATGAGATTTCCTATGATAAAAAATCAGCTTATATTTGATAACAGCTGAAAAACAATCTATATCCATGTTAAATGTTCACAAAACCTTGTCAGAGATTCCAGTGAAAGATTGCAGCTTGCCTTGCCAAACGTAATATTTTGGCTCCATCCCAATCTAGAGATTTATACAATGTAGACACAGAGAATTTATTGTGAGGAAGCCCAGAGTTCTGGAATACAGATGGAAACAAAGAAGAAAATTTCACTACTGAAAATGCATGTAATAAAATTTATGATGACTACATGGAGTCACTGCTTCATATTTATGCCTCCTCTACAAGACATATTTGTAGAGCACCAACAGCTCTTGGGCATTTCAGACATAAACAAAATTAATTTTATGCATATAATCAGGACCATCCACTTATTAAGACAGTTCAGTTTTAGACTCTGACTATTGTAGATGTCATCAGAATATTTGGCAGTGGTATGAAGGTCAAATCCATCTGTGGCATACAGTTGCAAAGCCCTGTATTTATAGATATAGATATAGATATAGATATAGATATAGATATAGATATAGATATAGATATAGATAGAGATATAGATAGAGATAGAGATAGAGATAGAGATAGAGATAGAGATAGAGATAGAGATAGAGATAGAGATAGAGATAGAGATAGGATTATTGTGATAATTTCACTGCAGTTAATACAGATAACCTATGATCAGTGATGTGGAGGCCACTGTACTTTGAATATTTGAATTCATAGTGTCAGGCATGTACTTTCATTTAGTTAAATAATTTCCAGCTGATGTATACTGACAAGCAACTACTTGTGCTTGTGACCAGTAGCAGGCTGTGTTATGCCTCAAACAGCAGTAAGCATGTTGCTGCTCGGTTACAAGGACTTCCTTTTTATGTTGGAATAGCAAGAATTTCTTCCTCTTCTCTCACCATTAACTGATGAAGCACAAATTTCCTGTGACAAAGGTTGATTTAGCCTGAGGATCATCCCTCAAAGAAAGCCAGAGAAACCAAATTAGCAGCCTTTGCTGAAAACCTGACTCAGAAAATACTTAATATTCCTGGAAAACATGGTGAGTTGCATTCTCTTCTCTGGCATGTAAGACTGATTTACGTGCCTTTTGTGATATTTAATCTCAAGAAGGCAAGTAGAGGTAGAAGTAGTCCAGGTGACCTAGCTGAGAAAATTACCAGATTTATAGGATGAGATTTTTTACCTATACTAGATATAACTATTTACAATCTAAGTGTCTAGTGTGTATTGTTTGGCTAAGCTTACATTCAGCTGGAGGTCTAGACCAGACTGTTCAGCCAATGGAGTTTAGAGAGAAACTCAAGTCAAACTGGTGTAGATGTCTGTGTTAGGCCTGCTTAATTGTAATGCAGTTTTCATGGACTATACAGATGAGATCTCTAGAGACTAGAGTAGGAGATATGCACCTGGCTGAAATGGAGGCATCTACATGTAGATGAGTAGAGTTAGAATTCTGGGTCAGAAGCTGGATCTGAACTCAACTTCTCTACAATAGATGGTAAAGGAATATGGTCTCAGCTCAGTCTCTGGGTCTGGCAGTACTCATCATTCCCCAAGCACAGTCATCAGATAAACCTGTCTGATTTAAGCCCAGGGAAGCATCTGTGTAGGATCAAGACCTGTGCTCTTCTAGGTGCCCGTCTTCACTCCAACACTTATTGCCTAAAGCAGGCATGAAAGAAAGCACTGAATGATCCAGGAGCTGCCTATAGAAGCTTTGTACTCAATCTACTGAAGTAAAGCAAAGAAAGAAGGATGGGAGCTGTACCAGTTGACAGCTTTTGTAGCTGAAGCCTTCAGCATTTTATCCTGACTGCTATTTCTTTTTTAAACACAGGAATCCTTGGAGATTATCTACCTTGTATCGGGTTTACTTTGAGTACTTGTGACAGGGAATTATCTATTCTTCTGCAAGCCTAAGTAGCCCATTAAAAATTCCTTTTTGAGTATCCTGTATAAATAAATATGTCTTCCTTGGTATGCAAGTATAGTTTGATATTTTGGAGTGTGTGTATGTGTAAGGGAAAATATACATACATGTAGATGGTATGCATATCTGTGTGCACATTAGTGCATGAGAAGTGAATTGGGGTTATCTAAATGTGTCTAAATGTGTTCACAAAGACATAGAACACACACAGATATGTGTAAGCATAAATAGGAATCTGTGCATTTGTGAACCAGGCATCATCCTTGCCTCTCCACACCCCCTAACAGATAAAAAAGTGCAACGGTGGGTATTTTGGATTCCATTACTTTTCCTACTTTGAGGTCAGTCTGCTTTGGAAGCCGAAGAGTTAATAATATGGTCATGGTAAGATGATGGCAAATGATCTCAGTAGCATAGAGGAGGTTCTAGAACTATTTAGTTAATTTGTAAGGATTCAGCCTAACTGTTCATTCTTTTATTAATCCTTTGATTCATCAGTATTTTTGGTTTGGCTCTGAACTTGAGTTTCTACTTTTCTGGACCATCCACTTTGTTGGTTGGTTTGTGCGTCTAGAGCAAGGCAACTTTCTTGCCAGATAGGAAAATCTGGACAGCAGATGCAGAAAATTACTTAGTCATTCTCAAACTGTGGTGCTAGGAGCAGGGTTAATGCAATTAACCTGAACTACATTTCTGGGCAAACATGCACTTCTAATAGGAACAGGTAACAGAAGGATTATCAACATTAAGGGAAAAAATACCGTTATAACATCATATGTAGTCTTTATCAAAATTGTGGATTTTAGTTAGTTGTACCTCTTTCAAAATCATACCTGAAATGTGTTAAATGTCTCTGGATGTCGAGGTCTAATATTGGAGTCGGTCTGGAGGATCCGAGGGGTGATCTGTCTTGACTTAGAAGGTCTTGAAATTCTTTACATATTTGTCTAAAAAGAAAATGGAAATCCTTAAATGAGACAGTTGTAAACCTTCCCATAAAGCTGATTCCCATAACATTCACCTTATCCTGAGTGCTCTCATTCATAAAAGAAATGTTTGGCAGAGGTGATGTTAAAGAATCAAAGGCAAACAAATCCCCCTTTGTCTCCCTGTCCCAAATTCTGAGAGTCAGCAATATACAGATCTCTTAAACAAGAATAGTTCCCATCTGGAACCATATTAACATGGACCTTTTAAAATGTGGGTTTTTTTTCCTGAATTGGACCCAGTTTGGCGGTGTTAAGTCTGGCTTAGTTCACCTGCATTAGAAGCAAGGGTTATGGTTAAAGGAAATGATGAACTAGTACTAGAACATGCCTGAAGACTTTGTGTTAAACACACTACTTCTTGTGCATTTGTTTGTGTGCACTGGTTTATCTGCAAGTAGAAGTCCTGGACATTTTAGGCTTGCCTTCTTGACCCCAAACACTTAAGAAAATGGAGCACTAGTAGCTTGCTCTTCTGTTTTCCATCTGTGTTCTTACTCTGCTTTCTTGTAGAGTCTGGGGAAGAAGAACTGATGGATCCTCAGTTAAGACCTCTCCAACAGGTCTGCCCAGAATAAGAATTAATTCCAGCAGCAGTGCTTACATTTCTTCATTAAATTGTTTTACATTTCTACCATGTATTAGGCAGCCTAAAGTAGATGCCTATAGAAGTCCAGAGGACTTGCATCCTAACAGTGTCTCTTTCTTTCCAGTGGCTATAGGAGGAGCTCAGAGACTCACTCAGCTGTCAGTGCCTACACAACAGACAGGCAAGTGAGGTGAATCCCATCACCTCCACTCTTTCTCGATGTCCTTTTCCTGAGCAGCACATACTTTCAGTAGGTAGGACTTGGGACCCCTTGCAATGGGAACTCAGGCTCTGCCTTGCCTGCTTTTCCACCAGCATAGAAGCTGAAGGTCTTGCTGTCCTACCTCTCTCTCAGACCCTCCTTCAGGCTTCTGAGGATGCCTCAGCACCTGAGGGTTTAAAATATCCCCAAAGATATCTCTATACAGGACCTAACACTAGGACAGACCTGAAAATAAGGCCTTTTCATTCTTGTGATATTATTGTGTTGGGACAGTTCGCAAGTTAGTCTAGGAATATTCTCCCAATGTACTTTTTAAGAAAAGAAACCAAACTCCATTTAATGCATGCTCTCAGAAAAATAGTGTCTGGATTGTGGATGGATAAAAACATCACTTTCTTTCAATTAGTTTATGATACAGTTAATTAAGAAGGGAGATGTGTCCAAATCTCATTAAGGACTTCTTTATTGGCTGTGTTGGAAAATTGACATTTAATGTGGGGCCAGGGGGGCATAGTCTTCCAACTAAGAGGAGATGAGACATAGAGAACTATTTCCTGCTGTGCTGCTGGACTTCATCCAAGTCTGTTTTCTGTAAATGCTTGTCATCTCTGTGGACCTAGACACCTACTGCTTAAAAAGACAGCATCATCTTAGCCTTTCAGGCGAAGAGAGGTATTCAGCAGAAATGTATGTAAATGCAGCATACAGTTTTAATGAATCAGGTCCTTAGAGGAAAAACAGTTCCTTTCAACAACTGAAAACAGTCAGTCATTTTGGCTTCTAAACAATCTACTATCCCCAGTCGGCCCTGTCAGTACTGCTCTTCTCTCCTTCCTCCAACCTTTACTTTCTACCTGTTGAAAAAGTTCATCTTAAAAGTACTTATATTCTGACAAAGAAAAGTGTCAGAACCAAGTGTGCAATTAAGTTCCCTTCTATCTTCACACGTCAAAAGTCTTTACTGAGCTTTGGCAGATCGAAAGAAAAGAAAAAAACTTTTTTATTATACATGAAAACCTGTAAAAGGCAGTAACCTACTTTTTTTCAAGGGAATTTCTAGGAAAAGTGGTGCCTCAGAGCCTCCACTACCGATAAAACATCACCTGCGGTAGTGACAGGGAGCGGGCTGACAGTTATTTGCCAAGTTGGACTATGACTTTGAAAAAGAAAGATGCTTATGTTGTCTTAGAGGCCACAGATTAGTGAAAAAAGAGTTCTGGTCACTCCTGCAATGGAGGCACTTCGTGATTTGTGATAGATGAGATGTCCCATCAAGCAAAGATAAAAAAATCAAGAAAGTATAAAAAAAATCTGTACTGGCTCTGAACAAGAGACCATCTTGTCCATGATCCTATCCATAGCAGTGGCCAAATCAAATGCTTTGTGATGAGTATAAGGGTGGAGCAAAGTTGCCAAGATATCAGAGAGGTGCCTAGAAGGTCCTGTGCATCTGATTTCAGAGCTACTTTTCAGAAAACTAACAAAATGAGCACATAGTGTCATGAGCCAGATGCTGATTATTTTGTACTGGCTGTAAACAACACACACAAAAAATTGTAATTCACACTATTCTGTTTTGATCTGTGTAAATGTGTGTCTGTCTCTCTGTCTCATGTGGAAGGTCTTTTACTGCAATATCCTCTGATGCTTCCCATAGGACAACATGCCTCTCCATCAAGTGGAATTGTTACATAGCCTTCAACAGTTCTGCATCTGTCCTAGATGCAGCCTGATGAGGTTCTGTCACTGTTGTAAAGCCATTCCATGTCTTCCACACCCTGCAAGGTGAACTAACCCATGCTTAAAGACTCTGTAAAACCAGGTCCCGGCTATTTTTTTTCCTCCCTCTCCCCACTTCTGTGTGGATTGTATAGGCATATCTTAAAGCTTTTCTAAAGAGTCTGGTCAGTATCAGCACCATTTGGCCAGAACTACGATAATTCTGTCCTTTGTTTTTCCAAGCATCTTCCTCTGGAGTACCCAGACAATCATCTCCTCAGTCAAAGGAAGTGAGTGCAGAAAAATCATAGGAGACTGTTTTCTCCATCCTTTTCTTACCCTTTCAGCTCTTAACCAAAGCTTGCTTCACTTCCACCCTGCCCTTGCTGTCGCTTGTTTTCAATGCCAAGTACTGGCTACACAGCCCAATCATCTCTTATTCTCATAGCAATCTTCTGATAAGGCTCTGATTCCTCATTGTCTAGACCATCAAATTTTTAGAACAGGCGATGGCACCGCCTTATCATATTAAATATTACTGTGCTGGGCAGATCTGGAATTTGCAAAAGTGAGAGACCATTTCCAAGAGGAAGTTTTGGAAGATCAAGTAGTTTAGTATGATGAATATTGTTTGTTCCATGCCAGAAAGTGGTCCTGATTTCATTTACTGTACTACTGTCAACGTAGCTTCTGACCCAGTACGGTTGAGCAGGGTAGTGAGAAGAGTATTATGCCAAGCTTAGTCACCTCCATGTGTTAAAGAGGACTATTGGCACCAGAAGTACCAGTCTTTAGTCTTGGCTAGCCCATGAGCCACAGTTCTGTGCATGGCAGCTGAGCTGCTTCCACAGAGGGTGGGTAAATTTCTTGATTAAAAGGTATAGAAGTCCTTGATAACACTGGGAGCTTCCACTGGACACCAGAGACTTCTGCACTGTAGACATTAATGTCTCTATTTAGGTACCCACATATAGATATGTAGTACCTAGGATGCCCATAATAACTGGTAGATATAACGCGGTAACAAAAAAAGACCTGTGTGTTTCTAATCAAGCTGGATAATCCAGTTCATCACAAATGGCAGTAGGTGTCTGTGTTTGGGAAATTGAATCAAGCCACTGAAGCTGGATGTCTAAATCCAGAACAGAGTTTCATCTATATACTTGGAATAGTGGAAATAATTTTGTTCTTCACCCTTATTTTTCCTCAAGACCCCACATGTGGGAGATCTCACCAGTTCTGCCAAAGGCACAGCTTCTATGGGCTTCTATCTCTGTCTCAAAACGGGCACTTGTAACGGCACACAGACAATACCACTTCATTTTTGTTCCATAGGTGAAACTTGCAATGAGTCATTTTACCACCCTGGAATTTCAGTGTCATTTTTGGTGGCAGCATAGCCATCCACCGCTACTTTTGGTGTCATAACTCACAAGCACGAGGCAGGGCAGTCGTGAAATTAGTGAAATTACAAATCCAGATCTTATATAAGCCTAGTGAATAACTGAAACTCCTGACAAAGGACTAGAATACCTACTATCAGACACATGGAAGCATGGCTGGGAAGCACTGCTGGCACTACGATGACAGGGACCTGTGTCTCGCCTGGTGTCTGGACAGGGCTGGTGGGTGAGTCACTGTTCTCCTTCCAGGCAGGAGAGGGCAGTAGCAGCACACGCATTGACCCACCCGTCCCAGTTACAAGCACCGACTGCAGAAGGATTTGGCCTGTCCTTGTGCCATCGTTAGACCTCTCTGATCGTTTCCCTGGTGCTTTTAACTAATGGGAAGTGGGAAAAAGTAATTTTGTTCCTTACAAGTGCAAGATAACAACCTACAAATACAAAGTTCATTAGGATTAGGAGTAATGCATGCCCACAACTCTCCACTTCAGTAACAGAGGGTGAGAAAGTAGTTATGAAGTGGTCAAAAAGAGTAATGAGTCTTATGTGCATCTCAGCTGAACAGCTTTTGGATAAATTGCTCGTTGTTACAACTCGTGGCAATGTGATCTCTCCTTAGAGCCAGAAAAGAAGAAGGAAGGTTTGCATCATTATGGTTGAGTAACATTTCATGAATGGGGCAAATCCTGCAGTTGAGGCAATTTACAATCTTAACCCTTGCACTAACTCTCACATGGTTAGAGGGGCAGAATTTTAATAGGCTATACAGCCATGGGGAGACACAACCTGCAGAGAGGAGCTGCTTCTTGCCAGCTGGTTTATTCTTATGTCTCTGGAACCCCTTGGGCCCTTAAAACAAATGTGGATATAGGTAAGAATAAGATCATATTCCACTTCTATTATTCCTTTTAATATACAAGAGACTTAGGAGCATGATGCAAGAGGCCTTTCATCACCTTCACAACCAGTAGATGTCCCCTGAGACGCATGGTGTTCTGCTTATCACCTCAGGGAAGGATCACAAGCTACATTCACAAGAGTCATAAGCCTGAGATGTCATGTCTAGGTCACTGTCAGGGTAAAGAGCTCTGGATAAAAGATGGACACTAAGGCCAGAAGTCCTGTTCCCCACAAATCGACAGCAGAAGGATGTGGGGATACAAAGGACAACAGTGTTGTTCCTCAGCCTTCTCCCCTACTACAGGGTGATTCCTCTCTGTTGTACATATTCCAGCCTGGATGACTCCCAAACATTTTCAGCACTGGGATGGTGGTTTGAGAGCTTGGGTGCCTGGCCTCAGCTCTCCTGCAGCCTGACTGCATAACACTGCAGTAAGCACAGGAAGAGTATGAATACGAGGTCTGACACAAAACCCACAATACTAACCCTGTGGGTTGGGTACCAAGAGTGGGAGGGGAGAGACAGAGATGGTTACAGCACAAGTTCTAACCTGTCACAGTGAGACAAAGCTCAACTCAATATGAGTGGACATGTATTCAAATACAGATGTTTTCTTACCATTGATTGGAAAATATCAGTGTGCACCAGCCCACAGTGCTTTGTCTGTGAAGCAGATTTTAGCTAATAAAAACATCACTGTGCTTGAACACCCACCCTATTCACCAGACATCATTCTCTTTCATTTCTACCTCTTCCCAAAGATCAAGTAGGTGCTCCAAGGAACTCATTTTTTTGGCAGAAGATATGAAAGCAAAACTGATGGAGATCCTCAACAGCCTTTCAGAAAATGATCTGTGGAATTGTTTTGAACATTGGCAGTATCATATGCAGATGTGTTCAACTCACTATTTTGAAGGTGATCGTAGTTGATTTTCTTGATTGGTTAAATAAAGAGTTAAAGGCACAGTCTCAGGTGTTTTTTTTGTGTCAGATGTTGTATGTTCAATGCTACCTCATATAGCCATACCACACACCTAATTGTAAGCTTATGTTGTTCCATGCAGACTATTTATTCCTGTTTCCCATGGCTCATGAAGCCTCATTCCTCCCTCATTAAGGCTTATTAACCTCCATGTAATGTTATCCTAACATGATATTACTGCTCCAGGAAGGCAAGTGTCTTGTTTAGGGCAAAGTCAGGTATCTCTGCATGCCTTTAATGGCTTTAACAAAGCTCCCCTGCTGGTGTACATTGCTCCCGTGCCTTTGACATAAGGGGAACTCTTGCAATTTCCATCCAGAGAGGATATGTTCCTCAGCAAACCAACCCTCCCTCAGCAGACTAATGGCAATTATCCCACAGTGACTAGTACTTCAGTATAAGCTTAGGCTTCCTGCCCACACACAAACAGGAGACAAAACTGGTCTCTGCCCTATTGGTTTTACCATGTGATAATGTCTCTCCTCTTATCTAAAACAAAGCATCTGTGAGAACATGTATGTGCTTTCTTAACTGCAGGCAATGAGAGCGTAGCCACTAAAATCTCATTGCAGTAAATAAAGTTCCTCTTAGAGTGTCTCTAAAGAGGATTGCTCACACTTGCTGCCAGTGAATACTGTTGTGATAGCAGTTACTGCAATCCCAGCTCCATACTCCCACTCCTCCCTCCCCCAGCCCCCAGATCCAAAATGGAGAAGTGACAGACAGATTTCTTTTTTAGCTTTCCTTCCCTTCTTACTTTGTTGCTAGGATCATCTTTTTCCTTGCTGTCTGCTCTTTCTGTTCCATGTGCTGTCTGGCAATGTGCTCTCCTACCGCCTTGGCAGGGAACTCTGTTTCACAGGTGTAGCCGAAATCTCTGGCCAAGTGTAATGCTTCCCCTGTGGGCAAACAAAAAGGGTCAGTTAGATCTTAGGGTTGTTGTCGTTGTTGTTACCATTAGTATTATTACAGATTTCTTCCACTCTTAAAAAAAAAGAAATTCAATAACAAATCACTTTTGTAGACATTCATTCCCAATCTCAGTTACAGTTTTCAGCCCTTTTGGCCTGCTCATGCTTAGTCATCAGAAGGCACCAGCCAGAAGATAAGGAGGTTGCTCTTCTCATGAGAAAATAGTAGTCAAGATGTTGATATTTAAGGGATAGAAATTAGTAGAAAGTAGGAATAAACCACTCCTGAAGAACTGAGGTTCAGTCATTGATGCTTTATTGATGCTTTATTTCTCTGTCTCTAAAGGAAGAATAGCTGTCTCCCCAGCAGAGAGCTGTGGGGATAACATACATTTCAGCATATTTCCTTCGGGCTTAACCCAGCAGGCAAATACAAGAGATCCACACTAAAGATGAGCAGACCTCAAAGAAGTGCACAGGAAACAATAGTGTTTCTAAAAAGATTGCCATCCAAGTCGACCAGAAAAAATAAAAGGGGGTGACAATGAAGATCACAGTTGCTGTTTTTAAGGTGGGGAAATCAAGGTAAAGGGAGTAAATGGCTTAACTAGACTTTGCAAGAGGCCTGTGACAGAGGCAGGCAATGAGCATCTCTCTACCTCACTACAGGGACTGGACACCATAACCCAACTCTATGCTGAAAGAACCAGTCCCTCAGCACTAGCTTAGAAATCCAAGGTATTTATTTTAGGGTTTACTGAACACTCTGGTCTGTGTGCTCTGACTCTGACAACCTCGGTGCAGGATTTATCTGACTAAACACAGCTGTGTGGACTGTGAACATCTGTGCCTAAATTAGTCTTTCCCTGGTGGGAAAAAGGCACTTCCAGACGACACTTGTTCTTATCTCATCATAGAATGTAGAAATAGGTCAGCCACCAGAAGCGCATGTTGAAGCACATCTGCATGAGTGACTGAGAGATGTGTTCCAGAATAGTTTTGGGGTTAGGGGGCTGTGGATTTTTTAATTTTATTTTTCTTTTTTTTCCAGTGGGTTTCATTCCCATCATGAGAGGCAGCATTGTGCTCTGGTTCTCTGGAGAACAGATTGAAGGTACAGGTGAACAGTTAGGAGGGATGCAGGACGTGTAACACTTCCCTTAGAGAACCTGTGCAGTGAAATTCCTCTGATTAAATGTCAGTACTATCATCTGACCTAATACTTACAAGACAATGGAGACAAGCAAGCACTTGAAGCATGTCATCATCCTATACTAAAGTAGAAGGCAAAGGTGGAAAATCCAGGTTAAAAAGGGACTCAGAAGATCACCTTCCATTGAAAGTAGGAACTTAGATTAGGTTATTCATAGACTTTTCAAGCATAATCTTGAATATTTCTAACTGTGGAGATTTCACAGCTTTTCTGAGCAGCATAATCAAATGCCAATTATTAATTTAATTTAATTTAATTTAATCTTTAATTACCCCAAAGTGCTGATTTCTCCCTATTGACTACAATAAGATACAAGAGGGCAGACACAGCTATGACAGATCATGAGACAAATCTCATCCCCAGAAGGACACAGTCTGCTCTGAACAGACCTGGCCAATCCAAGGAAGATGTAAACTTCCTTGGAAGTAATGTTCCTGTGCCAGGGGCAGCATGAGGCATAAGGAACCACATGCACTGACCTCTATTCCAGACTCTAACTCTCCCCCTTTTCAAAATTTATTGTATTTTCTTCTATCATTGGAGCTTTTACCAGAAAAATATGTTTCCTTTCCACAAGGAAATACTTTGTTATGTGTTTATCTGACCTAACTGGATTCATGTACTAGTAAAACACATGTACTATTCCCAGGGAATTTGCTTGTTGGCTCCAGTCATCAACAACCTTCACGGCTGTAACCACTTTTACATACAAAAATTGAAAATTACAGTAAAAATATTCTGTATTATTTGGATTTTTAAAAACGTAATTTCCAATATGCCTAAAAAGAATAAGATGTTAAAAAGCAACCATTATCACTGAGTTTAAAGGAGAAATTATTTCAACATAATTTACAGCTTCTGGAAAAGTAAAATAATTTACAGTGAAATTAAAATGCAGGGGTAAGTGGTAAGAACGATAAGTCAGAATGAACACGCATACAGCTGTCTGTTTCATATTTAAAATGTCTATTGCAGAATTCTTGATGGATGAGAAAGAGCACAAATTTAAACCATAGCTGCTAAATTTCTGTAGATTTGCTTCAAAATTTCTATTTCAGCTCCGCATTTACTCTTCCTTAAATAAAGATTTAAAGAGTAAGTCAGCTGCAGAAGAGTACCAGGTTTTGCTTTTCAATCAAATGTCATTAAAATATTTGTTTGGTTTGTATTCATGCCGATGTGGAAAGAAGATAAAACTCAAACCCATTGAAGCTGTCATCAGGTGGAATTACTTCTCTCCAGACAGTTCTATCCTCGTCCCATCCAGACTCATGTAAGGAATATGGTCAGCAAAACACTTAAACATTTCACCATTGGAAAAATCTTGGTTTCTTCAAGAGAACAAAACTTTTATGTGATGAAATGTAGACACTTATTTAAGATGGTCAACAATGAACTGACTGAAATTTACACTTTTTAGCTTAATGTCAAAAAGAAAGAGAATGACATTAAGAATTATCATTAAAACTTATGTTTCCAAAGATGACATATTATTTACTAGAGTTGAAAAAATTATGCCAAACTGTTTTGGTTTTGGTGATGTGAAAAAAATATGCAAAACTATAAGACTTGTCCATTTACATGGAGCTGGGATTACAGTTAAATGTTAATGATATATGAAGAGATAACACAAGAAAAATGAAATAAAATTACCTAACTGCTTGTGTGTGTATATATATAAACAAAAATGTATATACAAATATACATATTGTGAAAAATAAAATTACAATTTTTTAAAATATATTTTTAAAATATATTTTTACTGGAAATGGAAAGCTGATACATATTAGGAATACACATTATAACTGTTCATATGGATTCAAATAAACGTGCACTTCCATATGATATAAGGATTCTAAATTACGAGATCAAATTCTAAATAAAAACAGAGCACCGGACATGAAAATGCTCTGCAGAACACGATTTCTCATATCTCATTGTTGAGCAAAGCTGTCATTTTGAACTGGGACCAAACTTAGAAGTGGATTTTATTATACTTCTATGATTTATTTTTGTTGTTAATCTCAGCGAATAGAGGTCCCTTCTATTACTGCACAATAGGAAATAGTTCTGCTTGGTGGGGGAAAGCCGTTTGTCACAAAATGTGATAAAAGATGTTCTCTCTTTTTCTACATCATAATTTGGACAAACGTGTATTCTAGGGGAAATGTGAAAATGCTGGGAGTGTGGATGAACCGACTTCTTTTACCATTTTCTTTGCTTACTTCTGCCTAGTTATTATTTGTGTCAGGTAGGAGTCATACTAAAGATAGAAACCCCTAAAATCCCAGGATTTTATAGCCAGTTGCCTTGTTTCAACGTGAAATCAAATTTCCCGGTGCGCAATATCCCCAGCTTTTTCCTCCTGCAGAGATAAAGATGGGTACTGAGGGTCATTGACTCCTTCTCCTTCAATCCAACACACGGCTTTGCAGCTGTAGGCAGTGCTGCCTTTCCTATATAAATTGCCAATTGACCAGAGAGGTTTGCATGATGGAAAAGGACAGTTGCTGAAGCTGAATTGGCAGAGACAGCTCTGGGAAGCCTCAGTGGAGAGACCAGACTGCGTACCTTGACAGGTTTCTGTGGGCAGGTGCAAGGAGCAGTGTGGGTGTCTCCTGGGTCTAGCAAGAGTGAGAGATGTTCCTATGCAGAGTGAAGGCAGAAGCTGTGTCCCAGGAGAGGGACACTCGACATTTGAACCTCCTACGCTCCCCTTGGTTTTGCCTCCTCCGGATGCTCTACCCAGCTGAAATGCTATTGAGGAGGAGGGATAGGCAGGAGGTGGAAGGAAAGTTTTTTCTATTTGTAGGGTGAGAAGGGAGGTGGAAAGAGTAGAAGGATATTAAAACAAAAGCTGGTGGGGAAGATGTGGGAGAATTGATAGCAGGGTGAAAAAAAAGTAACTGCTGACCTATTTTTCTCAAGAGTTTTGGTCCCCAAATGATGAATGCAGTCAAGTCTGTGTCTAGCAAATTTAGTGTCTTAATTAAGTTTGACAGGAAAAAATTTACAGAGTTTTTTAAAGTATTTTTTCTGATTTTTGTAAATAATATAATGGTTTTAAATTCATTCACGTACCTCTTTTATCTGTACCTGCAATCACATTTATGCTATGCTTCTGCCTTGCAAGTGACATCACTCCTCTTCTTACAACCTTTCTTGCTCCCACTGGGGAGGCTTTTGTCTCCTTTAAGCCAGTAGTAAGTCTTAGCCTTGGCAATGCTAACCTTTCAGTGTATTAGCTGCGATGCAATAATTTTCCTTCTAGAGCTGTAAGAAAAATGACCTTTCCCTTCACCTCATCTAGGCACTAGAGGGCATCCCTCACCTACAGGTTGCAAAAAACTATGTTCCATATCGCTGAGGAGTCTTGCAAGGCTGAGCTCATGGTCCCAGTCTGTCTTTCCACATATTGTGCTGATTTATGTGGACAACAACGAAAAGAGCAGAACTGATCGGTCAAAAAATTCCTGCTTTGGGTCCCAGAAATCCCTACTAAAAATGCAACCTGAACAATACAAGAGTAACAGTAAAAGCCCAGGGGCTACACTAAACCTCAAAAGAAGTAATTTTGCAGAAAAAAAAGGGGCCACAGAACAATTTTCTCATAAAGTCTGAAACTTTACATGACACTACAGCCTAGAAATCTACTGTCATTCCTCTATTGAACTTAGCAGTCTCCCACAAACTCAATTATTTTAGTCAATTTTAGAGGACAAAAGTGTTAGTCATGCTAGAGACTTTTGAGATTGCTCTGATCAATATACCTAGTCACCATACAACTAATCTTGCCTTTTCTTACCTCAAACATATTCAAGAGGTTGAGTCCATTCCTATTTTACAGAGGTATTAAAGGCCTCAATATATTAAAGACTGTGAGGACCTTCGGTAATAAGAAGATTAGAACTTTCTAAAGAAAACAAAGTGACTTGATTTCTTTAGAAGGTTGTAATTTTCACACAGGGCACCAGATATTTAGAGATTTAATAAGACTAACAAATCATGATGTCAATTTGTGTATTGACATAGAAACATAGAATCATCTGGTTGGAAAAGACCTTTGAGATCATCGAGTCCAACCGTACCTGTCTGCTGCGAAACCATGTCCCTGAGAAGCCAGTGTTGTTTTTTTCATGTCCTCTAAAATCCAGAATAAGTCTATGTCTTTCTTTTCCACATCCCCCAGCAGCAGGAGCCATTGAGGAATGGGTTTCTTCGCAGAAATCATGTTCCAAGTTAGTATCACTTGGAAGTAATATCAGCACGTACAAAAGGAGGATAGCTTATACCACAGAGAAGTCAATAAGCACTGACAATTTGACAAAGGATTGGTTACACAGACAGAAAATGAGCTTCATTTTGGTTTATACTGGAATGTTAAAGCACATGGTGGTGCCTTTCTCCAAAATTCAAGGAGACAAAATTCATTTTTAGCATATCTAGGCAAAAAGGTCTGGGTCAAAGTGAGTTCTGCCTCCTCAGTATATGTCCTTAGGACTCGAGAGTAAGGTAGTCCAAGAAAAAACCAACATCACATAGGCTTGAGAATAGGTTTCCTATTGGCTTTGACTAAAGGGCAAGGAGGCAAACAGAGCTCCATACCTGGGAAAAGGAATCTGATTCTGACTTCTAGTAAAGGTACTTCACCTTCAGTCCCAGGCCAGCAGCTGAAAGGAAGGCTTCCTCGCTCTCAGTCTCTTCTAACAGATGGGTAGCTGGCTGCATAACACTGTTTATTCCTCCCCACTAAGACCCAAGATACGTGGAGAACTGTGACGGTAGGAACAGCCCTGACTCCTCTAAACTGGTACCTTTTCTGAGACTGTAACCCTGTTGTAGATTTAGACATTTTTTATTACAAGCATGTGTGATATGGACACACCTGTATTTCAGAGCAGCCCCATTGTAGTTCTCTGTGTTCAACAGCCCCTGAGAACCTTAGTCACTCCTCTTAGATGCTGAAAAGCATCCATTTTTGTGGATCCAGCATTATTCCTGCCTTGTGGAGCCCACATCCTTAGAGATAATAAAACCCTAAGTAGACAAGATCCTAAAATAGCCTCTTCCAACTGACCCTGCTTTTGGCAGGAGGACTGGACTAGAAGATTGCCAGAGATCCCTTCTGGTCTCAACCTTTCTGTAATTCCCTGATTCTGGGGTAGTATGTGCTGAGACCTCATCCTGTTTGCCTAGATCTGTATGGACCTTTCAGGTTATGATCTTAGAAGGTGTTGACCTTTAGGATGAGCTGAGTGCTCTCAACATCAAAGAGGAGGGATCTGAAATTCCCAGAGCTTCTCCTTGCAGCTAGACAAAAAACCCCAAGTACTTAGTGGATTCACCCAGAATAGAAGAGATTCAGGTAGTTTCTTTCCTTTGCCTGAGGGGTTTGAACCTGTATCTCCCAGATGAAAGTTTGAAGAGCCTGGCAGTATTTGGTGAATGATATTTAAACAACAAGTAAAGGCCAAGAAAGTATCTCCTGGGCCTGTCTAGAGTTTATATGAAAACAGATTTCATTCGTTTATGTGTGTGGGGAAAAGGCTTGTCTAAATATTATGCCTTCTTATGGGAGAAAAAAAACATCAAATTTTTGAATCAGCTCCAAGAAAATCACAAGTTGAAAAAAAAGGAGGATAAACAAACCTACTTGTAGAGTTGGTGTAAGACAATCATCTCTCTCACAAGAACACTTGGATCATTGATTTGTAAATCAGATCCTTGCACAAAAAGCACAGATCAATGCTGAGGAAACTGCAGGACCAAATCACTTGCTGGGAGCCAAGCTGTCTCAAAATGAACTTCCATTTTGCCACTTGTTCTGTCTGTGGCTTTAGGCAAGTCAGTTCTCCTCTTTGTACAATATACAGGTTCTGATATTTAACAGAGTGGTTCAGAAGTGTTGCATATAAGGAAACATTTTAATGATGTTTATATCATATTGCAATATTATAGACTCTACCTTCTACCAAGGAAGTCAAGAGCGTGACATTTGCTGCTTTTCTTCTTCCTGCAGGCAAATTCAGTCCCAGTCTGTCTAATTTTTCTCGCAAGCAGCGTCCTCCATTCTTGGATTTTGCTCTGTCATGAGAGAACAGTAGGAGTGAGAAACTTGTCTTTATTATGCAGTTTTTTTCCCATGTTAATATAAGTCTAGAAGTTCTACACACCTTATTGACAAAGGTGTAGGGTAATGCCTGAGCTAATGACATCAGTCGAAAATCTTTCAGAGCTGTATTCTTTCCTGCTCACCCTGAGCAAGACTTTCACTTCGATCTTTTGACAGAGTTAGACATTTTAATATCTGTCATGGGGATATCAGATCTTCAGACAACTTTCCACCTGATGGAACCCATGGTCTTGATTTACACAGAGCCTGGGATTGCAATGACTAAATATAAATACTGACAGTGCAGTGGCTTATATCTGATTTAGCCACTCTGGGTGCCAAAGACAAAAGAGAAACATGCACTTTAAGCACAATATTAAACAGATGTCTAGAAAGAGGAGACTTTACCCATCTTTCTCACTTAACTGTAAAAGGAAACCAGATAGCTACTCAAATGTAGATGTTTATGTTAAACCCACCTCCAGCTACACCTCTGTAATTTATGTAGAGACCTATATACTTAGAAATGTAGTCTACAAAGCCCAACACTTAAAAGGCAGAAGGATAGGAAATGCTGAAGCTAAAATCCCAGCCATCATTGGTTATCTAAGCCCCTCTCCCAGATGCCTACGTCACTTTGTTCTCACAAAATGGTTACTGGTGCATCCCCCACCTGTTCTTCTGCAGTATTGTAGTGTTTGAAGCATTCGAGATGTATCCACTTATGCAGCAGATACAGGTTCAATTTCTTGCTCAGCCTGAGGGAATTTTATCCTGTGTCTTTTAGAGGAATGTAGCAGTTGGTTGGCAGTGAATAAGTAATGTTAAATTGCTTGAACACTTAATAGAGCAGTGACTGGAACCCCAATGTTTCCCACCCCAAATGAGTGACATAGTCATTAGATCATAGAGTCATCGCTACAGTTACACCTTTGCTTTTGTCCAATAAATCTTTGATTAACCCCAAATGAGATTAAGAAGCCCTCAGGTTAGAATAACCAATCACTGAGTATTAAACGTGACTAACTAAATGTTTTGAGGTGCAGGATCAAGTTCTTTCAGGCAGTAAAAGGAACCAAACTTGGAATACCACCATTTGGATGGCCATTTTTATGCATTAAGAGTTATCACAACAACTTTGACCATGTTGTATGTCAGAAGATATCTTCTGAGGATACTTAATTCCAAAGAAAACTAGGTGAGAAATGCCCACATGATGATTGTTGACAGGATGCAAAGCCAACCCTGCCAGGTCTCAGGTAAACCATGCACGAGGCTTGCTTTTGCTGCATCTCTGCTGGTCAACGACACAGTGCTTGAGCCTGTTCTGTAGTTGTGACACCCAGAAGTGTAGCCTGACCAGGCCTATTTGATTACGCTCTCTGCCTTGTAAAACAGAATTAACGTCTCCAAACTGCTGGCTGAGAATAGTCCCTGGCTTTTGCTAACTCACAACTGAACCACAGCCAGGGTCGATTTGGAAGAGCGATATTTGGTCTGGGTCATAAACTTATGGGTATCATTCTAGCATTTTAACCAAAGAGAGAAATGAGTCCCCATGTTCAGGCTGATTTCTTTGCATTCTTACTACCTTGCACTGGTATTGATGAAGTCTGTGGAATGAGCATTTGAAGTGAATATATCTATGACTGTTAGCTGAAACTCTATCCAAGGTGAAGCAGTAACAGAAGAAAATCTTTGTGGGTGTAGATTTTGGATTTCAGTGCTTATAGAGACAGGTAAATGGGACTTGTGTCCCTGAAACCATTTTGCAATCGACAGTCCTTACTCTGCAAGACAGCTCCAGACAGCTCTTGGATTACTACCTTTCTTAGAATATTGCAGGTTGGCTAAAATGAATTTTAGTATAAATACAACAATCAGTGTGGCCTTTAGTGACAGCAGTGAAACAGCCTATGACTCTCCAGCTAGTTTTGATCAAAGGACATTCAAGTTGCTTATACCATCTAAATTGGCATCTCAGGGACATTGCCACTTACATATGCCTGGCTGAATTACAGTTGCCTCCTTGTCTTCCACCTGCAATGTGAGGCACAGTCTGCCCCTTTTCTCCTCTCTGCAACTGCTCTCTGCAGGTGTCTAGTCTGGCCAGTAAAGGGTCAGAGGCAAAACTGTGCCTAATTACTTGTGTGTCTTCGAATATCTCACAACGATAAAAACAAACTCAACTATCTTTTCTGAAATCAAAAGACATACAAGGGGGAACAGGAGAAAAAGGGATCACTACACCTCCATGTGTTAGGATTTTGATGAATTAGGGCTGTAACTGCACTTGGTAAAACAATTCACTTTGAAATGTTTCTCAGCAAGAAGTCAATTTTTAGCTCTGCTGAAATTTTCCACACACTGGGTGTATTTCTTTTTTTTGCATTCAAAACCAAAACAACACCTATTCATCTTTGATGGGTAATTGAACAGAGGGAGTAAAAAAAAAATCAGTTCACTGAAAAATGTAAACATTTTTTGAAAAATGTCAATGCAATCTTCATTTTTCACATTTATTGAAATTTTTCCTAGAAACAGTGTTCACTCCCAATCCATCTCCTTCTGTTTTCCTGAATGGTGATCAACCATCCAAGTAGGGATAGAGAACAAAGCGTATTTGCAGAAAATAAAATACAGCAATTACAGCACTGTCTAGGACTCACCTTCTCAAAATACCTCCTAAGAGGGAAGCATTGAGGCATTCTGGTGGTGAAAGGCGCCTCTTCACCTCTGCGATGGTCACTTTATACTTCGAAGTGGAGCTGAGTAGAGATAAGCGACCAGGTACAGAGCAGAACAGGTCGGTGGGGTTAACAACGCAGGTGCCACCTACAAAACAAAAGAAATGTTAGAGGAGGGAAAACCTCATATTTTGACAAGTTCAATCATGAAGAATAATTCTACTGTCTACTTGTGGTTGGTTTTGCTGTTGGTTTTGCTCGAGTTTGTTTTTTCTAGGGTGTGTGTTGTTTTTCTTAATATTGTATCAACTTTTTCTTTGAGAAAGATGAATGGATTGACATTTCAGCCTGAGAAAACTGAATTATTAGATCTTATAAGCTTTACAGTCAAATTAGATCATTGTGCCTACCTCATCTGATTTCATGCTCAGTAAAAATTACACATTGTCACTGACTATTCTATCTAATATGATTAACAAGATAAGATTGAACCAGATTGAGGTATCACTCATGATTTTGAAAAATGTAGCTGATGAAAAATTTAGGACTTTGGTTCTAACGAAAAAATATTCATTTTAACTCTCATAGCTATGTTTAGCATAACAAAGATGCAATAGCTCTAAGTTTGCAGTAATTTGTAGCCAGAGCAGCTTTCCACAGCTTTGAACTCTCATATACTCCTTCTAATGTTAGGTCAAATCCTTAGATGATGTTAATGATTGAAATCTATTGAGCTGCATCAGTTTTTTTCAGGTTAGTTCTGGAATTGTTTATTTCTTGAAAGTGGCATTTACTTGGCTTGGGTCTAAAACTGCTGAATGATCACCAAATTTTTCAATAAAGACTGTGATCAATAACTCCTCAGGCAAAATTGAGCTTTTAACTTAAAGTTAATATGTGAAAGAGCAAGAGAGAAAACTTTCTCTGCAACTGATCCAAGAGGATAGTGCAAACTCCCAGGGAAAAAAAAAAGTAAAAATCATCTTAAGGACTAGCACATATTTCATAACCAAGTGCAAACCACTTTTTTTTTGACCTGCCTTCTCCAACCTGACTACAGTAAAAAATTCTGTGGGAGAAATAAATCTTACCACTGCATGCACAATTCTTCCCTGGGGGAAAGATGAAGAAAAAAGAATGAGCTGCATATGACAGTGGTATAAAACATCTTATAATTCAATGCACTACTAGAAGGAGTCCAGATGGTTTCTGTGAGGACAATGATATAAAGACCATCTTACAGCAGAATGAATCTATGCTCATCACTCATGTTTAAAGGAAAGATACTGCATTTTTAAACTACCATGATAATTTCTTCTTTCTTGTGATCACCCTGATCTTTTCATACTGCAAGAACTCACTTTATTATGCTTAAGAAGTTTAGTTTGTAATCTGAATTCCGCAATGAGAATAGAATAGAATAGAATAGAATAGAATAGAATAGAATAGAATAGAATAGAATAGAATAGAATAGAATAGAATAGAATAGAATAGAATAGAATAGAATAGAATAGAAAAATAAGAGCTCATTTTAGGAAAGATCCTAGGACCTTTACTTTATCTTCTTCCACATGTAATCCTTCTTAAAGCTAAAGTAATTATGTATCGTCCAGTTTTATCAGAGACATAGAAATGTAACTGAAGAATGAAACTTCATTAAAGGCAGATGATTGCTTGCTTACATAAGGCAAACAGAATTTCTTTCCAAATATTTCAGCTCTTGAAGGTATATTTAAACATTTGTGCTGACAGAAAAAAACAGAAAAGAACATCTCTTGGTATAAATCCCAGACGGGTGAGATCTTGACTCAGTAACAGCAGGGTATTTTATGACTTTTCTAATTATGCTACAGGATAGATATTAGTGTCCACTTTTCAGACAAAACATAGAGACCAAAAATATACACACATCAAGGGCACTTATGCACATTTTTGCATGGCTCAAAACTACATTTCTGGAGCTCATATGTTCATATACTCAAATACAGAAATATGGTGCCACATGCCTGAAACGTTTTGGGGTTTTTTTGTTGTTTTGGTGCCTTGGTTTGTTGGTTTTTTTTCTCATATCTGAGGCAGGTCTGCAGAGAAACCTATAAATATTTTCATTCAACATTTTCAAACTTCTGGTCTGTCAGGTACATTTGTGAAGAGTGTTAACACTGAGTAGATTTGCTTGTTTGGCATCTCCTGCCACACAATACATATACACACGTGTACATATATATGTGTCAAGAAAACAGAAGCAATGTGTGTGTGCATATTTACTTACTTCACTAAGTCTGTAAATTTTATAATGAGTGAGACTGTACTGAAATCAATGTCATATTAAAGTTTATCTTTTTGCCAGGTTAAGCCAGCATGTGCACCAGTTACACCAGAAAAATAATTGTTCCTTTAATCCAAAAACCTGTTATCCTTCAGCTGCTCCTACCCTAACCAAAATTTACTGGAACACGTCTTATTACTATTTAGTAGAAGGTTGTTTACAGTCTGAAATGTTTTAAAATATCATGCCTATGATGTGACGTGATCTTAAACAAAGCAATTCCAAGTAAGCCAGGTACGGGTTAAAAGTAAAAGAAAATAACAAGTCTGGGTCATTTGCTTTTCAGAAACATGGAGAACAAGCTGCAAATTACAATAAGGTAAAATCTGTTGCATGTAATTATTTCACTATATTAATTATTCATTGACACAACAAGAGAGAGCAGTGTGGTGCTTTCTAGAGGAAGCCATGTCTTTGTCACAAACTGTGTGCAGTTTTGAAGGCACGGATCTCCTACCACAAACACCACCTTGAAGAATAGGAGGATGAAGTCCTGGCCATTGCACCAGGTGGTAAACAGAAAAAAATGGATGACAATAAACAAAGGGACACTTTCTCTACTGGAAAGAGAAAGGAAAAGATGAATGCAACCACAATGGGATACGAAGGGTTAGGTTTCTTGCCAAACAAATGTATTTTAGTATACTTCTCTCATATTCTGATCATGCATTAGAGTAGAGAAATGATTTTGTAAAGAAATAAAGCTCAGAGGGGAGAGGACAAAGTATGCTTTAAATTATGCTAAACAGCAATGGCAATGACATTTTTCTTTCCTGTCAACCCAAAGCTGCTGTAGCCGCTGTTAGAAAAGTCAGTTTTCATCCAAGTGCTGAGCTGGTCTCTTCATAATAGGGTATTGGAGAGTGGGATGCTAACAGACAGTAGCTGCAGAAGCAGAAGAACACGCCCTCAAAACCAGAAAGGAAAGAATGCCTTTCAATAGTCTTGCAGTTCAACCTGGAGATCATTATAACTTTTAGCAGCTTTTACTTGCTTTAGAAAACTTTACAGACTACCTTCTCATCCCAGGATATATAAGACACCATCAGCTCATCAGGTGAAGAGCCACACACATAACCTCAACAAAGTACTGTGCCTACCAGCATACATAAGGTAGGGAAATCTATGTCCGTTGCGCTCTTACTAGTTATCTACATCGTTGGTCCTACTGCAAGGATAGAAAAAAGAAAATGAGAGTAGGCAGAAGGTGAGATAAGCAGTAGGATCATCCAGCAGATTGCCTCAGCAGTTTCGTGCTCTGAGAACCACGTGAAATGGGCTTGTGAATGTCAAAAAGACTGTTTTTAGGACAACTGTTTATTCGCACAGGGAAATGATCATGTGGTCTGGTCTGACATCATCTGTGATAAGATATTGTGTTAGAGATGACTGTAGATGGTGACAGTTGTGCTATTACAGCCACGGAGGTCTAAAGGCACAAGTAAGTAAAGATTTAAGTGAAGGAACTGTATTTTTTGTATAGCAACTGATAAGTTTGAGAAAAAAAAGAAAGAAAAAAGAGGAGCTTTCAGGTACACAAATCCTTCTTCAGGGCTTCACTTTTATCCAACTTTATTCAGTTACTTCTCTCTTCATGATAGAGTTTTACCCTCTAATCTGTCATCTTCATGTTGATTTCAACAAATATGATTGTTCAAAAGGAAAAAGCTGGGAGAAGAATAGATAAACTTTGTGCAGCAGACAAAATTTGGGTGAAAGATCTGGAGCCTGATATCTCCAGGTAATTTCCCTAGCTACTGAATCAACTCAGGAGATTAATGTTAAGTGGTCTGAGAGAGAAATAATGAACGACTACATTAATTTTTGCCAGCTTACTTTCAGGGCTCAATCCTTTTCTCCCTAGTTGACTGGTTCTTAGTACAACATTCTCCTTTGTGTGAACTGCATTTTTGCTTTGTTTCCCTAGCCTAGGATGAACAAAAGTTAGGTTATATGATCCTGCTAAAGGTAGTCACAGCAAATATTTAAAGAGTTTTTTCCCTTCCTTATTCTTGTCTCTCCATCAAATAGTACAAGTCAGTACAAAATGCCAGCACAAGCTGATGATGGGTTGTGTAGATGACAGCAGGGAGAACAACAGAGCCATACTCTAACCCAACAGTCTTGTCAACACAATAAAAATCCCTATAATGCATGATGCAAAAAGAGCTAGTTCTGTTTGGATTGTAGATTTCCCTTTGTATAGGTGAAGAGGACAATAGAGTGGCTGCAGTGCAGTTACTTATTCTGATTTAGCTATGCACTTGGGCATCTGCTAAAAAGTAAGCCTCCCTGGCACCTTCAGAGCTAAGCATTTGTACACCTTTTCCATATTCTCACGTTACATGCTTTTCTTAAGTAATGTTAGCCCTTTATTAGAAATGAGATAAAGATCAGTTGATGTCACTGGATGATATTTACACTTTAGATGCAATCATTCATTTAAAATGTATGTTGTTAATTTCGTATAGATACACACATGGCTACACTCTGAAAGATCATTTCTTATTTGTTAATCATTAACAGCTGCTATTGATGGGCATTTTATATTCATTCAAGAGGTATTCCCTTTCTCCAAGATATTCACTCATAAATACCTTGCAGTTATGGAAGGAGATATCATAATATACTGGTGACAACAGTGCAGAAGTACTGTTTATTTGGGGTTTAGGATACAAGCCTTTTTGTGTGCTCGTGTACATTATTAAGTATAAGCATGCATGGCTACCTACACATTAATCTTATATAAAATATTAATAACATATTATGCTTTTTATTAGTCCATTATTTATATCTACAGGTGCTGCTAGTGGAAGTCTCCAGCTTATAATATATTTTCTGCTCTGTTCTGAAAGACTGGCAAGTTTAGAGTATTGCAAAATGAAGACATGAACATCTATCTCTCCTTAGCTTTTTTTCGCCTAGCAAGTAGGAAATATAAGCAAGCTGTTACCTGTATAGAGTTTATCAGTATTATTTAATCCCATTTTCAGTTCTTAAAGATCTATAAGCAATTTAAAATGTTCCCCAAATTTTCCTCGCATCACCCAGTTACTGGAAAAGTGAATAGTGAAACTTCTAAAACTTATCTACATTTGTCCGGAAAAATAGTAAGTACTGCTTTTTTTCCTCCAGTTATTATTTTGGTTTCACTTAGGTGTACAAACTTTGCATCATGCAAGCATTCATGCAAACCAACTTGTTCCACAAACATAGTTCTGAGACAGCGTTCCTCACTGTAACACTCATGCTAAGGAAGTATGAACATGATTGCATGAAAAACACAATACTTTTTTTAATATGAACCTGAAGATTCAGTAGGACTGAGGGCATGGTCAGCAGTTTTTAAGACCAGGCTCTTACCTACACAGGGTTTTTAAGGCTATTAAGAGTTTTATATTTAAACAAGGTTAAAAAAAATAGCTTGGGAGAAGAAAAGTATTACAGCGGAAAACAGAATAATATAAGTCAGGGAGATATTTACAGGAACTCAACTTTAAAAATTGCATGAACATGCGAAAGGATGTTAAATTTCAGGCACTCAGGACCAGCCCTCCATCAGCAAGAAGTATCAGCACTAACACAGGAGTAGTCTCACAACTCCTGTGGTGAAAAGTAGGACCCAAACCAGAGCCAAAAGAAAAGAAAACTTCTTAATTCCTCTTTCTTATACACAAGTCATAAAAACTCATCAGCACTTTTCAGTGCATCTTTGGGCCCTCTCTGCAGCAGCAGTTTGGAAGAACAGCTGTATGTTGCTGGACAATGTGTATGAGCCTGTATCAGTTCCGGTGGGCTGCAGGAGACTCGAGCAGGCTGTGCATGGTGTGGGTTGTGTCTGTGAGGGTGCAGGAACGGTTTGAGGCTCTGCCTGTGGTGTCCCACAAGTGGACTCTGCGTGGAGTAGAGAGAGCAGTGCTGTAAGGGGGAAACTGTGCTCCCGACAGGGGACTCGCTGTTGTGTTGTGTGTTGTGTGTCTACTTGTGTTATGCTTCTAAACACTTTGTTCCCTGCATGTGGGCCTGAATTTGTGGGATGCCGAGGACTGCTCTGCATGATGTGCATCCCATAACTGCATGACTCTTGAAATCCCTGCTGGGGCAGGCCAAGCCAGGACTGTGCAAATCTCCACAGTCCACAGGTTGGAATGGAGCAAAGAGAGACAGAAAACGTAATACCCAAGCTCTACTCCAGTAAGACAGGGAAGTAACATAGTGGGAAGTACCCCACATGCAGGCAATGGGAGCTCTCCATTGCCCCTCCGTGCACAGACAGAAACTATCCCTTTAGAGATCAGCAGGGAAAACAAGCAAATAAAACCCCACAGAAGTACAAACCAAAACAAACACATAAATCTTGCAAACCCCAACTTCACATCTCTTCCCCAGACTTTTTTCAAAAGATCTTACTGATGCCAGGACCTAAGGCAGCCGGCTACGCTCCCTTCCCGGCCGAGCGGAGCGCTCGATGTCCTGACAGAGCCTGCTTTATCCCGCTGCTCAGACCTCTCCGTCCCCTTCCCCAGACCGAAATTCCCGGGGAGCTGAAAGTCGCCGACCGATTTGGCTTTAGTCGGTTGGAGATTATCTCAGCTGGAGCCACGAGAGCCATTAATTAAGCCAGCTATTTAGGATTTTAATGCGATTTAAATTGGCCCTTGGAATAGAAAAGAAAAGAAGAGAAAAAGACAACAGCGCTAATGACAGTGCATTAGGATCTGAACACAATGATGGTCTATTACAAGAGTCCCGAGGCTCTTGTAAGATTCAGAAGAGCCAGGAAAAGGAAGAAGACAACAAAGGGAAGATAAGGAATGGATCTGCCCTTCCCTCGGTGGGCTCCCGACTTTGGCCGCCAGAACCCCCGTACGCCGCAGGGGGACTCCTTCACCCCTGGAGTTGCCAGGCTGAGGGGAAACCGGCTCTGCCTGGCCCTACCTTCCTTCGGGCGGGACACGGCAGGGAGGGTTCTCGGGGTCGTCAAGGGGTCCTTAGAAACCCTTCGGGGAAGTAAAAACCGGACAGGTATCTCCAGTTGGTTTACCAGAGCAGGGGATAGGAAGATGAAGGAGGATGTCCCCTCTGCCCATTCCTGCATCCCGGAATGCCTAGATGAGACCGCGGGGAGGTGGCAACACCCTGGCACCCTGTTTTTCCACTTTCTTGGGCACACAAAAAGCAAGGGAGAAAATTGTCCTATGGAGAGGCGCAAAGCTCTCAGCCCCTGCCTTCACCCACCTCCTCCAACCTCTTGTCCAAAGTCTCGCCCTTAATGACTGAGTCATTACGCGGATAGTTTGGAGTGTCAAAAATGAAAATTAGAAAGGGGGAGAGGATCAAGGCTCAGCGAGTGCCTTTCAAATGAGAGGCAATACCACGACTAAATACATAAAAGGCAGAAGCTAGAAAGGGGAGAGTCTTTCTTCGAGTTTTATTGGCAGACTCAGTGGTGACTGATGCTTGAGCTTTTACGAAAAGGGCGGTTTTTTCTTTTTTTTTCTCTTTTCTTCTTCTTTTTCCTCCCTTGTTTATTTATTTATTTATTTTTAATCAAATAGGATCTGAGGGCTGTTACTAGCTAGGCACTAATGCATTCGGATGTCAGTCACCTCTAAGCGATTTGACAAACTCAAGATCTCTTAAAATGTGCAGAGTTCAGATCATATTAATTCCCCAAAAATGTTTTGATTCAAAGTAGTTTGTATTTTATGTTGCCAAGGGCAATCGAAAAAGAGCTATTGCCGATAGGTTGGCCCTTCTCTCTTCATGGCCCAGAGGCGATAGCAGTATTTAAGCTTCTGAAATTAGCCTGGGGCAGGAACGATGGATGATCACAAAGCGAAACAAGAGCTTTTTTTGGAGTTTGCCATCTCGATTTCATAAAACGATGCAGGCCAAATGTCACCGTGTTTTCTTTTTAATCCAAATATATGGAGGTGAACACACCAAGCCTGCACATACTTCGTGTCCGAGGGATGGGAAAGGGATGTGTGTGGAAGGGGGCTTGGGAAGCATTTTAAAAAGAAGCCTCCACCAACCAAAGAAAAGGAAATTAAAATCAAAATGAGAGAGAGAAAAGAAAAAAAGAAAGAGAAAAATCAAACATGAATCAGTTTATTCGGCTTTTAAAATGGCAACCTAGAGAGGAATTAAAAGGAAATGGATATGTAATAAAAGCCTGAGACGATTAATAGGAAAGTATAAGAGGGGAGGGATTTTTTTAATGATTAAAAAACACAGACGACTCCTGTAAATAGAGGCTTCATTTCTTCAAGTGATGTCTTTTGAAACGAGTGATCTGAATATTCAACTTTAAGGCAAAGCTCCACTCTGTATGTACAACATTAATATGATCTCTGCAGAATTTGGTACTCAGAAATATTAACATATCAAAGCCGTTGCCTGAGGCTAGAGAAGCTATCGATACACGAGCAGTAGGAAAAGTAAAGATTATTGGTTCTGATGGTTAGAGCAGGGAAGCTCCGGGCTAAATCCTGCACACCATTAACTGAAAGTGATAGCATGGGGATCTCTACCCTGGAATCGGTGGCAAATATTTTCTCTAGCTAGTAATTAGCTCGCCAGCACCCAAGCCTTGCAAAAATCTTTTACTTTCCGAGCCTCATTAAAAGCAAACACCAAATCACTGCACTAAACAATGTAGAAGGCAGCTGATATGTGCAATGGCAGCCAGAGATGGGAAAAGGGGGATGTTTGTGATAGTTGTCATTCTTATCAGTATTAACACCAGGAGTGCAAACCATGACAATCCTTAAGGATAGGTTTGGTTTTTTTTTTTCCTGGGCGGGGGGTGGGGAGGAATGGGAATGGTGTGTTCCTCTGGGAAAGTGCATAGGAAGCTTTCTTTCTTTCTTTCTTTCTTTCTTTCTTTCTTTCTTTCTTTCTTTCTTTTTCTCCCTTTCTCTCTCTCTTTCTCTCTCTCTTTCTCTCTCTCTTTCTCTCTCTCTTGTTTTCTTTCGCTCTTGCTTTCTTTTGCTCTTGCTTTCTTTCGCTCTTGCTTTCTTTCTTTCTCTTTCCCTCTTTCTTTCTTTCCCTCTTTCCCTCTTTCCCTCTCTCTCTCTTTCTCTCTCTCTCTTTCTCTAGAGATGTCAGTGTGCTTTGCTTTTCGTACAGAGAGAGAGATGGAACTAAATTGCTTTATCCACCTGTTTAAGTATGGTATCTTGTTTCTGGACAGATTAACTAAGGATTTAAGGGAAGATATTCAAAAGTAGAAATGACAATTAGGTATCTAACTGAACTGAGAAAACTACAAGAACTTTATTATAGAAATTTATAAACCCTTCCTTGTTAGTAAGGAAAATGCAAATAATTTTTTTTTCTTTAGTTTCTAATATGAGCCCATGTTTCCAATACATGCAATGCTGTAACTGCTGTAAACTTATTTTCATATTGGGAGCTTACATTCATTTATATGATTATAATTATAGAAGAAGCCTAAAAAAGACAAAGGGAAAAGTAAATATCGTCATTGTAAATGCTTTGGGTAAAGCGGGGAAACGCAAAGAGGCAAGAACACTCATCTCGGCATTTTTTGCCATATTCATTTACAAGCGTGATGATAGTGTTTATTCTGGTGGTAGTTTTAGGGAGGCTGCCAAGTTAAGCATACTGAGTAAAGTAGTGCACAGTTGTGATTATACTGGTTTTAAAACACTGTCTACCACGCTTAAGTATACTCTAAATACAGTAACAAAGCTCACTGAGCCTGTCTCCACTGTCAGGCATAGTCTAAAATCACAGGTGCCCTGTGGAATATTAAACTTGTCTTTTGATGGTGCATTACACTGACTTTGCACAGAAATAAATTATTCCTAAATCTTGCAGGACAACATAGATTTGGTCCCAGTTTATTAACTCATGGTGAATTTTACTTTGATAAAATCACTCCTGTATATCTTATTTGTAAAGTTAGGGATACTGTGGCCTCAACTGCCGTCAGAGTTCAGGCATTGTAACCAAATTTTTCTCTTTGCTTGAAATAACATCTTGAAAGCTAAAAGCTCCTGTTACACTGTGAATGAAAATTTGAATTTCTGTAATTAGGGAGACAAGCACAGCAACCTTAAATGAAGGTCATACCCTTACAAGGAGATTCATAATGAGGGTGACAAGTACACATGTTGCTGAAACACAGTCCTCTGAACTGCACAGCATAGAAGTTGCAGAAATAATTGATAGGTTTTGTGAAGTTTTGTAATTTATTCAGTGATGGATGAAATCTCTTATGCCTTGCTTTTATTGTCTCTTTGTGACATTTGCCTTGTAATTATCATGTTTTAATGTTTCATAGGATTTCCTAAATATCTTCTGTTCTTGGTAAAATTATTTTCACTGTTGGTCTATAACATTATAATTAAGTCTTTAAAAAAATAAGATAACAGTTTCCAATACAGACTTCTAATGCCCAAAACTCAAAGCAGTAGTCGATAAGCATATCCCAGGTTTTCAAGGGAAAGCCTTGTAAATTAAGAGTTTAATCTAAAATTGTTCCCTTCATCAGATGTTTAAAAAGAGTAGTATTCTGAACATCAACAATTTTTTTATTATTCTCAGGCAAGAACATTTGTTTGTGTAAGTTTGAGGAACATTGATCAAATTATATTTCTGGTTATTCTTTAGTTCTAAAAATTCTTGAAAGGTAAAACTACTTGTAATACTCCCAATGCTCTCTAAAATGCTCAGTGTGCTAGCAATTGATATCTCATTATTTGGTTATTTCTAATTGTATTTTTTTAAAATTAAATATATCCCAGCTACACGATGTTGATT